>CM055960.1:68285699-68565699 GCA_029490685.1 Schizonepeta tenuifolia | reverse complement strand
GTCTAATTATCCACATTTATTATTGAAAATTAATATAATATCATTTTAGACTAGTAAAACTCATAATATCACAACAATTCTAAAGAATTTAGCAAAAAATGAAGTTTATTCTTCGATCTCGATGGTGAGCTCCATCGAGAGACCAATCGAGTAGCCCATCGAGAGGCGACAAAAAAATTATTATCTTTTCATTATTGTGATTACAAACTATTTTATACATTAATTATTTTAATAAGAATGTATTTGAGACTCTTGAGTCAACTCTAAGTTGTAAACGTCGTTGATATCTAAAATTTCATGTCAACATAGATAAATTACAATATCACTGCAAAATATAGGCCTTTTTATGTTCATACTTCATAGTATCACTTATGTTGAATATGCATCATCCTTGATCAATTGACATACGATCAATTATTTATGCGTCTAGTTATCGATATTTATCATAAAATAATCATATAATATCATTTTAGACCAATGAAACTCATAATATCACAACAAATCTAAAGAATTTGGCGAAAAATAAAGTTTATTCTTCGGCACTTGATAGTGAGCTCCATCGAGAGACCGCTTGAGTAGCACATCGAGAGGTGATGTAGACCCTAAAACCTAACAAAACCCTTAACACAAACACTAAACCCCCATGCTACTTGATGGGACTCTCGATCAGACTCATAATGGCCCTCTCGATGGGTGGATCTTGAAGGGCCTCTCGGTCTAGGTCTCCATTGAAGGTTCCCATCGAGAGTCGATGAAGACTCTCGATGGGAATCTCGATCGGAGTCTCGATGGAAGACTCCCATCGAGTAGTGGGCAGAACCTATGTGATTCAACGTTTGAAACCTATTCCAACATTATATTAAACCATTTCGCGCGTGACGCATCCAACAAATTTAGTAAATCAATACTTTATAAATTAACATAATACTTAGTTTATTTTGAAAATAAAACATAAATATCAGTAGAAAGATTGGATCACACAAGAACTAATAAATTCGAGATGCTACGAAATATCTACAATCAATAATGTATGTCACATCAATATTGGGGAAGCTATGAGTGAACACGCTGTTGACGAGTCGATCGACATACATGCAAGAAAACGACCCGCTATTTTCTGGGATAGGAGATGGTGCAGGGCATTATTTGGGCTCTCGCCTCTATCGTGATCAACTAAACGCCTAATGATGCCACCCTTAAATGTCTGTCAAAATGTGCTTTACTTCATCAAAGACCGATGCTCGCATATATATATTGAGCCCACGAGTCACATGAATGAGGGTGGGTTTTTCCATTCATAATTGGCCTGAGATATCAAGAAATCAAAGATTTAGCAACAATCAACTAAAAAAATTAAAAAAGAAAAAACATAAGTAAAAGGCTAATGGTTGTCGGGCTCTTGATGGGGCTCGATCGAGAGCCCTATCGAGACCCCAACTATCAACAGTTTCACTATTAACGAGCTATGGCGGAGTAAGAGGTGGAGTAGGCAGTGTTTCTTTCTCGTCAGTGGTAGCGGTGGAGGCACAGTCGGACTCGGTATCACTCGCCAGAATCGGTCGAGAGGTGAGGGAGTTTCAATTGAATGGAGAGAAAGAGAAAATATATGTCAAAGAGAGAGAGAGGTGGGTGACCGAATTTTTTGTCTTTTCTTTTTGAACTATAAAGTTAAATTTTGTAGGATTTGTAGGTGGGGTATGGAAAATAATTAATAAAAAACGTTTTTGTAATGTTTATTATATAAGTGGTGGGCCAACAAAGGGCATTCTTGTATTTTAATACTAAAAAGGCCACATAGCTACTACTTTATGAATTGGGAACAAATAACTTCTCATTTTATGAAAAATGGATGTATAAACTCATGACTCAAAGAAAATTATCTTACATGGTCCCCTATTATCTCTCCATTTTTATGTTTTTTGTTCTATGAAAAATATGATCACACCCTTCCACCATGTTAATATTTTCCACAATTTGAGAGAAAATGATGGAAAAAAGGTTGTCCGGGTAAATTATTCATCATGCTGGGAGAAAATTAACAACCCTAGTAAACGTGTGAAAATGATGAAAAAAGTAGTAAAAATATTTTTTGTAAAACAAGTGCACGACAACAATTTCAGCGGGTTAGTGCTAACTTTTTTCCAAAAAAATGAGAAGAAATTAAAAGGTCCTGATTAGTGAATGCAAAGTAATGATAGACATTATATTAATCTATCATATGTAAGCATATTTCGTGAGCGATGGTTTTTTGAAGGGCATATTTCGTGAGCGATATTGATGATGACTAAGACACATTAATAATATTTTATATTTAGTTTTTAATGTCATTTGTCTTAAAGATGACGAGTTACGTACACAATCAACTAGTCTATACAAAGAAGTTTATATAAACTGAACCCTCATCAAACTAGAAAAAAATAGAACAAACTCATATAAAATAGAAATATAATCCATTTGGGACTTGAATATAACCATTTGGGGTAATGAGATATTTGTGGTAATCTCATAATATTATCTGTATCATCAACTTTACAAACATGTAAAAATTGAAGCCTGGTTTATAGTTATTATTCATTTCGTTGAAGTTATAAAGGAAATAATATAAACCGAACTTTGATTTTTATAAAGTTAATGATCTTGATAATAATTTATGAGGTAAAAAGTATGAAAATATAAATATTAAAATGTTGGCGTGGGCACATTTGGAGAATACGTGTGACATGTTCGACCTATTTTAGGTGTTTGTGAAATTCGATTTGATGGCCTCAAGAATATATAAATCCACTACTACATGATCCCTAAAGGAACATTTACACTTATAGCTTGATATAAGAAATCAGGGAAGAATCTACATGTACATAGAGCTTCAACTCCCCCAACTCTCTTTTAACACATGAAAAGTTCGTTATTTGTCAAGAAGTAACTTATACCATCGGCCTCTCGTGGTAATAATACAAAGAAATATCTTTAAAGAAAATAGTCTCGTTTATTAAGAAAAATATTTAAAAAAAAAAACTTTGAATGTGATAGTATAACATACCTATAAAAATAATAAATATCGTAGTCATACAACATTGAAAGCTCCCAAAACAAAATTAGTTTCACACCTATAACAAATAATGGAATTTTCTAACAACTTAAACCCTAACTTTTTTTTTCTTTAAGAAAATAAATACAAGTAATGGCCGACCCCACCCCTTTGGGTAAGGGGTTGCAAGAATTAGTGATGTCCAACAATGACTTTTAGTAGAAAATACATCCAATACTACCACCAACCATTAATTGGTATTACCTTCCAAATTCCAATATGGCTGACTTTTGGTTTCAGTTATTTAAGGGATAATAATAATAATAAAGCGCCAAATAAAAGCAAATTCCACATGCAGGAGATATTGTTAAGGATGTGATTGAATTAAATTTGCTGACGACTCATTTGGAATTAGTTAGAAGAAAATTTGAACTTTTTTTAGTGAAGCATAACTTGAAAAAATTCGGTTCAATATTTTCCACATATATTGTTAATACACACACGTATTAAAATAAGTATCTCGACTTTCGACATAAATCAGTAAGTACTCGAATAGACTCTAACATGTGTTTACAACAAATTCTAAATTATTTTTACACTAAAAAAAATAGTAGTTCCTTATAGTCAAGCCCTACGTCAAAAGAAATTAAATGCTCCATCGCTTTCACTAATCTCTTCAGTTATGAAACGCGCCCTTATTAAATTCTTTATCTTTCAGTTACTACTTTCTTAGTACAGATGAATTTGATGATGTATTCACATACACAATTTTACTTGTGTATTTATTGGACTGAAAACGGGTAGTAATCATCCATATGTTGTACCTAGTCAGATCGAACCAAACTGCCTATTTCGGTTCGATTTGATGCGGTTCGATTTTCAGTGTTGGTGCAGTTTTTGCTCACCCCTATTAGTAGAGTTAGCAATTTTTGAAACTATACGATAATCCGGCATGAATCAACACGAAATTAATGAAGTTGAATATGGGGGTCAAGTTCTTAACAATTGACCTGATAAGGACCTAAAATTTTCGGGTCGGTTCGAGTTACCTGGTTAAGTTAATAAAATTTTAGATATCCTTTTTGTTTAATTCATGTCGAGCTTTTACATTGATATCATATTTATTTTTCCTTCTAAATCATCAAAATGTATTAAATTTTTTAAAATAAATTTAATTTATTATATTAAATCTTATTTTTAATTATTTCTCTCTTATTAAATCTTCGAAATTAGATTCAGATCATTATCGTATCAGGTAAACCAGAAAAAAAATCGTGTCAATTTCGTGTTGGCGCTGTGTTCAGGTTGGATTCATATTTGGTTAAGCATATTCTTAACAGGTCGAGTTGGGGTTATGCCTTAATAGGTCGGATCGTTCTCAGGTCGATCCTGTCAGTAACTGAAAACCATTCTAGTCCATATGTCATGATTAAGATGGTGTTTATCTGAACTTATAAGCTCATTAAAACAACTCATAGGATCCAAACAAGATTGATATTTACCATTTTCACTGGTAATGTTTAATTTATTTGTTTGCTACAATAAAATTTCTTTATGACAATCTTTATTTATACAAATGATATAATAATCTTCGATCTTATGACATTTTTTTTCTTCTTCTTTTTATATATATAAATTACAACAATGGTTCTTTATATAACAACCATAGAGTATATAAAGACTAATGGTGCAAATTAATTTTTGCTACCACATGATGATAAGTTAATTTCTATTTAATGTATTTATACATCTATGTAATAATATCACAATTTTCAATAAGAATAAAAAACGATTAGCAATTTTCCTACTTAAAATGACTTTTCACATAGGAAAATAAAGTTATAATATGACCACATTTCAAATATATTTCTCGATTCATTATTAACATATTGGTGTACGTAGAAAATTAGCATATACTCCCTCACACCCATTCATATTGTCATCGTTTCCTTGTTTAAGTATTTTACTCATATTGTCATCTTTCAAATAAGGAAATTTTTAACCCTTCAAAATCCTTCAAAAATAATGGAACCTACCCACTTTCTACATTTTTGCCTTTATCTTAATCTCCGTACCGAACAGTAACATGACAATATCAATGAGTCGGAGGGAGTAATATTATGAGTACGTATTTTTTTATTATATTAGAAAAATCAAATTGTGTTTTTAGAATCTTAGTTGTGAATGTAAATTATTTGAGACTAAGTATATAAACAAAAATAATTTTTTAATAAAATATTTATTTTATGTAGGATGTCTAAAAAAAAGAATAAAGTAAAATATATACCAACCAACCCAACTTAAAACAGGTTGACATATGCTCAACTAATACTAATTTTCTGGGCTTTAGCCTTAATAGTCCAAAATATTTTTAGTATGTACAATTAGGGCCCAATCCAATAACCCAAACTTACTTCAAGACTCAAACTATCACCGCTTTTATTTTTGAAAGGTAATCGTGTATAATAAATACAGATTGCCGATTTTGCCCGATTAGACAAAGAATGCTAAATTTATGTATTGCCACTAGCTTTAAAAGGCGTATCCAAAATTAAAATTGGGCCACAACTTTAAGGAGCCTGTAGTGAGAAATATCTCATGCAACTAAAAAGCATTAGCTTTGAACAAAAAATGGTAAAATGAATTTGCTCAACTCTGAAAACCAATTTCAAATTTTCAAACTACCAACTAGCAAGCAAACTGTTTTCAAAATGAATTTCAACCTGTTCATAGTAATTTGCCTCCCACTACTATGTTCATTATATATTTGAGGGTTAATTTGTAAATCAAATCACAACATTTACTTCCATTTATAATTGCAATATTACTTTTAAATCACAATTTTTTATTTTATTTTTGCAATTAGGATCGATCACGCCTAATATTTCCGATGGTCAGAAATGTGTGACATGAACTTTTGTTTAATACACGTGGATTTTTTTTATTTCACTAATTACATAGTTATTAGAGTAAAAATATTATGCTTCATTTTGTTTTTCCATCTCTAAAAATTGCGTATTAAGTTAGCAATTTATCAAATTCATAAATTAATCCTGAACTCCAAAAAAATACGTATCTAAAATTTTACTTTAAAATTCAAAACAAAATTTGTATATGGATTGTACGATTTTATAGTTATCCAAAATAGTCGTACGTGCATGGACCGGGCTCAACGATCCATAAAACCACTCACAACAGCTCCAAATTTGTGAGATAGCATAACACTAGCAGCACTACTAGTAGTAGTAGACCCATCATTCATCACTTGCTCCTTGCCTTTAGAGCACTTACAGCGGATGTCTAGTAAGACGTAGGTCTAAGCACTGGGAAGCGTGATTTTAATGATCGGTGGTGTTGAGTTAGACATAGGTTGATTTCTCCACATCAATGGGGTTGAGTAAGACCTAGGTCTAAGCACTGGGAAACGTGATTTTAATGATTGAATAGATTTTATTTTGTTGTTTTTTTTATTTGTAATAAATTTTATAAAAATTAACTTAATTAAATTCAGAAATTAATAAATGACAATTTTATTGAATTTAAAAAAAAAATACAACATACACTAATTAAAAAAAAATACAATAACAAAAAACTACTTCATTACAATAATTTAAAAAAAAAAAAAAAAAGGCAACTACTCCTCCCAATTGAATTCCCTTGCAAGTTTGCGGCGAACATTTTCGTACCTCGCCTTTTGCTCGGGATTCATATGCGACGTGTCGGCAATATAGATATTGAACGCCCACTCCTCCCTCGATTGCTTGTTGAGGGATGCCAACTCTTCTGCCGCCTGCTCCCGTAGCGCACTTTTGCCCTTCTTCCCCTTCTTCGCCGCTTTCGCCGCTTTCACTCCTTCGGGTCGAACCTGCAGAGTGTTTGCATCGCTCGCGGATGTGGTGGATGCGTTGCCGCTGGCAGACGAAGTGTACTCGCCGAATTCATTTATCTTCGTCCGCTTTGGAGCTGTTGGCTTCGCCGGGTTGGTGAAAGTTGGGATATGCCTCAAGAGCTCCCACGCAGCCCTATACGGGAACGGTTTGTTGAACTTCTCGGCGTACAAATCTTGGGCCCTCGTGTACAGATCGAAGTCGTTCTCCCCGCTTCCGAGCTGATTTTCTTCTTGGATGTAGATGGCGGCGAAGTTCTGGATCTGTTTCTTGGCGCGGCCCCATGCGCTTTTCATCGCACTCTTCTCTCTTGGGTGGGCGGGAGCTATGAACTCGTTGAAACGGATCATTATTTTCTCCCAAAACGCGCTTGAGGTTTAGTAATTGCTGGTGATCGCGTCCATCCCGAAGTCAACGTAGCACCTTGCGAGGTATTCAATCTCAGCGGGCGTGTAGTTAGGACCTCGTGCTGGCTTATTGTGCTCGTCGGATGAGGCCGCGGTCGCTTTCCCCTTGCGGCGTGCCTTGCCCTTCCCCTTGGCCGGAGAAGTGACCGTGCTTGATGTCGCGACAGCTTTTCCCTTGCGGCGGGGCGGGGGCGGTGGTGTTTGCTCGTGTTCGTCCGATTCCGAGTGGTGGGAGGCGTACGCCGCTTCCTCTTCCTCTTCCTCGTCCTCCACCTCAACATGGTCGTCGTCGTTGAGGTTGAAACGTCTGAGTCGAGCCGTACCCACTGGGGGCTGCGAGAATTGGCTCCTTCGGGATGTCGGGGGTACTTGAGAGAAGCTCGGCAACAGCGAGAAGCCCGGCGCAGGCGAGAAGCCCGACGCAGGCGAGAAGCCCGACGACTGCGAAAAGCCATATGACGGAGGGACTTGGGAGAAGCCGGGCGACTGTGGAAATCCAGCCGAAGGGGGGAATTGGCCGTACCCCTGCGGCTGTGAGAACTGCGAGAACCCAGTGGCCGGAGGGAATGCAGAGAAACCCGGCGTCGGGGAAAAAGCACCAAACCCTGCAGGGGCCGAGTATTGGCCGAAACCTGATGAGAACCCGAAGCTTGGATTCGCCGGATTGGGAGGTGGATTCGCCGGATTTGGAGATTGGTTCGGTGGGATTGAACTAAAAGTTTGCGAATACCACGAATTAAACTGATCGTCGGCCATTTTTTTGCACAAAATAAATTGAAAGAATGAAAATTTTTTGGGAGAAGAATGGATGGAGAAATTAGGTTGTGTGGAGAATAAATGAGATGAATGAGTATATATAGGGAAAAAATGAGATATAGACGTTGGAGATAAAAAATGTATACGTTGCGGATTTGGTAATTAACGTTTTTTTTTTAATTTTTAACGAAAAAAAAAATAAAAATAAGAGACCAATGGGGACACGACAAGTGTCCCCATATATCGCCGTGCTTGAGGTCGAGTGGAGAGTCGAGGGATCGACACCACCATCGACACACCCCTCGACATAGGGGTGTGTCGATCCCCCACATTGGTTCGACGTAGGGGTGAGTCGAGTGGGGGGGTGTGTCGATCCACTCGACCTCGCACTCGACACCCCCCCCCCCCTCTCGTTACCCGATGTAAATGCTCTTAATCAACTTGGAAGGGGACTTCAGTGAGCGACAAGTAACCAGTGCCACAAATTTTGAAAAATCTAACAAAGTATTCATTCTGGAGAATGAATAATCAAAATTTAGAGAGAGAGAGAGAGAGAGAGAAAGCAAGAACAGTATATATAGGTACCGGATGCTGAATCCGATTGTTGTCGATCCACGTAACAGGCCTGAAATTGGAACAAAATTACCTAACTAAGAACTATGGAGACTAATCCAGTCCATGGACCGTGACTAATAGAATATAATTTACTAAGAATTCTAAACACTAATCTAGTCCACTCATAATAAGGATTTGTTGTAATTAACATTAATTGAATTTTAAAGGCCGTGCATGCATTAATAAATTTGAACCGATCAAGATATTTAACATATGACATCAACTACTCTAGCGCTATACAAATTAATATTTTCGCTGTCAGTCTGTCACGGCACCATTTAATAGTACTACTAACATCAAACAATTAAATATACATGTTTCCTTTTGTTTGTTTGAAAGGATTATATATTGTCTATTTTGTTTGCTCTGGTTCGATACTCTTTTTTTGGTTTTTTAGTTGCTGACTATGATCCATACGAATAACTTTAGAGTACTACCAAAATATATTTCCCTAATATCAAAATTTAATATTTTAGTTAGCTCAAGTTTAGGACAGACACTAAGGCAATAATAGAGACAAGTGTATAAGTATAAGTCGAGATTTTTTGGTCCATATCTGTTTACAGAGTTGCACACAAGTGATGAAATGAGAATGCACAAAGATACAAAATGTAATAAAACAAACAACGCATTAATTCATATATATATCAACATCTGATTATTATTCCCCCGACCCTCATCGACACTGCTACATTACGCCGCCGATGAAGCGGACCTATAGTGCACCAGTAGCTCCCGGCGCAGCTCACCCAAGCCCAACTTGTTGTTTTCCGGTAGAAAATCGGCAGCGACGTCGAGGTCTTTGAAATCCAAGGACGCGTCGTTGTATATATCCCACCACTTGGTGACCAGCATTTTGATATCTTCTCTATCCAAATTGTCTTCGTTCCCGTTGTATCTCCACGGCTTGGAGCCCGCCACGCAGTAGTGGACCACTTTGGCCTTGTCGAGGTCCACCACCTCCGGATGGCGCCACAACATCGCCACCAATAGGTTGTACATTGGAGGAAGTGGCTTCATTCTGTCTCTAAAGAACATGTTGAGGAAATCCTACCAAGTTGATAACATCTAAATTAGCTAGATATATACTACTCCCTCCGTCCCGTTCATTTTGTCTCCTTACTATTGGGCACGGAGATTTGTTTAATAAACTAGTGGATGAGATTGGAAAGGAATGAAAGAGAAACTCTTACAACCACTCATTATGTCTATATTTGGATATAGACAAAATGAGTGCGACGTCCATTTAAGGAAAGAGAGACAAAAGAGCGGGATAGAGGGAGTATAAGTTAAAGAGGTGCATTAAGATAATACTCCTTCCGTCCCACCCCATCAGGCTTGTGCTGTTTCTTTTGGGCACGGAATTGAGAAAATAATTAAGAATAGAAAATATGTTTAGTGAACTTTTTAAAGTAAAATAAAGTGAGTAGAAAGAGAACGAATAGTAAAATAAAGTGATAAAGTAAAATAAAATGGGTAGAGAGAAAATGAATAATGAAATAAAGTGGAATAAAGTGAAGGAGAATAGTGAAGGACACAGAAAATGAAGTAAAAAAGTACGAAGAAAATGATGTAAAAAAGTACGATGAAAAGTGTAGAGTGAATTATTTAACAAATTAATTATCTCCTAACTATTTCCAAAAAATGTAAACATGACAAAAATAACGGGACCGCCAGAAAAGAAATACAAGACAAGAATAACGAAACCGAGTGAGTATTATAGTACCTGCTCGGCGAAGGGGGTGGGAGGAGTGAGGTTGAGGGTGTCCATTAGCTGACGATAGGTGATGAGAGTAGGCTCAAACACGAACATGCCGCCGTTAAGGTAGAAAGGGGGCGGGGGGCCCAGCTCCTGGGGCCACCCCAGTTTCTGAGGGCACGCCCGCCCGTACATCTCACACAGGCAATCAACCACACCGTACAAGTAGCCGCTCGCCAATTCAAACAGCTCATCTATATTATCGAACACTTGCACGTCTGCATCCATGTATATCATTCTCTTGTACTCCACAAACTAATTCACACACATATATATATGCATCAATATTCCACCTCTTATTTCTTTCCCCTTCTTTTTTTCAATTTTGGTGCTCATATCGGTGGCTACCTAGCCATTAATCACACCACTAGTAATTCAATGTTACTGCTAGGCCAACACACGCGACAACACATGCGACCTTATTATATTATTGCCAAATCATACATACTACACGTTCAATATCTTACTTAATGTTTTATATATGTGCAGTCATTTCCAACTTTTCATGCACCAACAGCTGCCATATTAAAACCCAAGAATGAAATCGTTATAATACAAATACACATATACTACTATAAAATACGCACGCACGCACACACACGTTTAACAAAGTGAAGTAAAGGGTAATTAATTATACCTCCCAAAGGCGAAGCTTGCAGTAGTTGAGAACAAAGTAATTTCTGACATACGGGGTGTCGTCCGTGTCATCATTAGATTTAGCTGCAGGAGGGAAGGCAGGCTCAATCTCACGGAGGAGACACCCCTGCTCCACCAGAACACGGCGGTGCTCGGCCGGAACGTCGGACAAAACCGCCACCACAAGCGGATAAGCAGACCCAACCTTCCTCAAACCCTTGGCCAACCCCACAACTCCTTTCACATAGTCGCCGTCGCCAGCTAGAAACGTCACGTAAGCATTCTTCGCCGCGCTGATCACCGCCGCATTTCCGACCGTCGACGATTTCACAATCTCGGGAGCCATCCTTTGTTTTTATGATCGTGTATATATATTATATTGTGTTTGAAAAGAGATAGTAGTATTTAATTTAGGATGGAGAAATTGGTAGAGCGTAGGAAATGTATTTAAGAAGGAAGAGCTTAGAGGTAAGTCAGAGAAAGGTGGTTACGTGTAAGAAGCCAAAGCGGGAGACTGACACGTGGAATAATACTCATTTTAAACATATCATCGTTGCTTGCTCACTCCTTGATTTAATATATAGTATAGTATACTAGAACCGGTTCAATTCATTTCTTTTTTTTTTCCTTTTTCTTTTGACGAATGAACCGGTTCAATTCATTATCTATGCAACAGCTAGCTAGCGCAGCGGATAATAATACTGTACTCTGATACACTTTTCACTAGTAGGGATGGCAACCGGTCGGATCTGGACCAGATCTTGTTAATTTTAGATTTAGATCCATATTTTTTGTTGATATCCAGATCCGTCTCAGATCTGTCGGATCTAAAAATTTATAATCCAAATTCATCGGATTTGCGATTCTGCGGATCCGATCAACGGATCTGTCCTTTTATTTAAATTAAAGTTTAAAATAACACAAAATCAAAACAACATAATAATAAGTACCAAAATAAGTCACCAAGTCGTCCATAACAACACAATAATAAGTACCAAAAACATCACGCAAACATATCTAAAGTCACATGTAATAGAAAAATAAGTAAATGCGATCAATCAATCTTGAGAATATGGAAACAAGTCGTCCATGCTACAGCTGCTTTCAACATCATCGACGTCCTAAAAAAATGAAGAAAGAAAGACCATGAGCAAAGCAACACAAATTTATTTCAATAATAGAAGTATAAGATTGATGTAAAACAATTACCATATCAATAATATCGATATGTTCTTCTCCATCTTCATCATAATCCTCATTGATTGTGGAACAAGCATGTGTGTCATTCAATTCACCTTGCAACAAAAAAAAAAATATTATGAATAAGTATGAATGTTAAAGGTAAACAATGAATAAATGAAACTAATTAAAAGTCACATATATAAAAATAAATAAGCAAGTTATTACCTTTAACATCATCAATCATCTAATATTGTAAACACATTAAAGCTTCCACGGTGCGAGAGTGAAGTCGAAAACGGTGAGCACTAACTACTCGTCCACCCATGCTAAAAGCACTTTCTGAGGCCACTGAAGATACGGGAATAACAAGAATATCCTTAGCAATTTTCTGCAAAGTAGGATACATTTGATCCCTTTTCCACCAATCAAGAACGTCAAAAGCATCATTCTCGGGTATAGGGTCATCATTCAAGTAGTGTTCAACTTCACCCTTCACATGCACCTTTCTTTTCTTTGTTCTCTTAGCTTGAGCATATGTGTCCTCATCATCCTCACAACCATCAACATTCACTCATTTTCCTTTCCCAAGTTCTTTGCTTTTATCAGTTTCACTCCTCATTTGATATTCAAGCACAAGTTTATCAAGACTTTCTCTAACTCTTTTCATTTCTTTTTCAGCACCATCATCTCCATACAACTTCTTAAAATAGAATTCCACACAATCTATCTTATTTCGAGGATCTAAAATAGAAGCAACGGCTAGAATCCCACCAATTTGTTCCCAATATTTGTCAAATTTCTCAACCATATTGTTAGCTATTGTTCTAAAAACCTCAACATCACTATGCACCCACCGCTTCAAAGCAAGCTTAATTTCACAAACTTTTCGAAAAAACAAATTAGAAGTTGGATGATTTCTACAAGAAAAGACTTTAGTAGCCTTGTAGAAAATCTCCAACTTCTCACAAACAAGACTTGCCAATAACCATTCATGCTCACTAAGAACAACAAATTTCAACTTCCTATTCAAACGCTTCAATTTTGTAAACACATCTTTGAAAGGCAAAGCAACTTGAAGCATCAGATAAGTTGAATTCCACATAGTTTTACAATCAAGAACCAATCTTTTAGGCCTACATATATTCAAAAGCCGACAAACATCCTCAAATTTTTCAATCCTTTTAGAAGTAGACATCCAAATAGAATGCAATCTCGAACTTTCTCAATTCCAGGACCAATCACTACTAAACCATCACTCACAACCAAGTTTAAGATATGAGCACTACACCTCAAATGCAAAAAATCTCCACCCAACATTAGCACTTTAGATTCTAAATTATCCTTCAAAATATTCATCATTGCATCATTCGTGCTTGCATTATCAAGTACCACCGATGAAATTTTATTTTCCAAAGAATAATAACATAAGCAATCCATTAATACCTTTGCAAGAATCGGTGCGGTATGTGGCGATGGCACAAAACAAAACCTAAAAATTAACACTTAAATTGAAAGTGATCAGCACTTCTAATTAAAGAAACAAGTTAATGTACTTATTACATATCAATGCCTATAATTAAATTAAATCTCATTAGTCAAGAGTTATTACCTTAAAGTTCGATTACGTAACCTCCATTGTTGATCGATGAAGTGTGATGTCACAACCATATAACCTCCATACAATGTTCTCTTCAACTTCAACTGTATCCTTAATTTCCCACAACAATCCAACAAACCAAAAAAGGTTAGGACAAAAAGAAAAGGAGGGCAGGTTCTCTTTTCTTATAAAATCATAAGAAAATAACACTGCCAAGTCTGCCATCAATTTAAAAATTTCCACAAAGTAGTATTTCTAGCTTTTCCAATAAATAATTATAACCCAACTCATTATTTCAATCCCTTCAATCCCAATTTAAATTCTTTACTGGATACTAATATATTTTACAACCTTGTTTTTCAATTGATATACACGCACATACATACATGGCTTAAAATACAAGATTGAATATTCAAGATTAAAATACATGGATAATTGCAGGTTCTCTTTTCTTAGCAAATCACAGATTCACACTTCACAGGCTTAACATACAAAAAATAAACAGAACATACACTAGTTGATATATTGCGACAAATATGTTAAAATCGTTGTTGGGAATGGAGCTGACCTTTGGAGCAGAGCTTGCAGAGGTAGACATGGAACTGTTATGGTGGAGCACGGTGGGAATGGAGAAGATGGAGACGGGGAGGAGGCTGCACGGTGGTCGGTGCGGTGCTGTGGAGGGGGCAACACGGTGGTCGGTGGGAATAGAGAAGATGGAGACGCGGAGGAGGCAGCACGGTGGTCGGCGCGGCGCTGTGGACGGTGGACAGCGTGTGGAGGAGGCAGCACGGTGGTCGGTGGGGATGG
The DNA here is from genome assembly GCA_029490685.1 of Schizonepeta tenuifolia. Classification (NCBI taxonomy): domain Eukaryota; kingdom Viridiplantae; phylum Streptophyta; class Magnoliopsida; order Lamiales; family Lamiaceae; genus Schizonepeta; species Schizonepeta tenuifolia. The sequence goes on along the minus strand of CM055960.1, from coordinate 68,551,022 downwards.
AGAAGATGGAGACGGGGAGGAGGCAGCACGGTGGTCGGCGCTGTGGACGGTGGACGGCGAAGTAGTGAGAGAGACTAGGAGAGAGAATCAGAGAGATGAGGATTGAGAGAAGAGTGAGTGAGTAGACGGCGGGGCGGGTAGACTAGGGTTTCTTTCATTTGTTTTAACAAAGATATTTAAATTATAAAATTTATAATTATAATATAATATATATATATATATAATATATTAATGTATATATATACATATAAGATCCGCTGGTCGGATCTGGGACGGATCCGGATCTGAAAATATAAATATCAGATCCGCGGCACAAAAAATTAAATAAACCCAGATCTGTCCCATATTCGTCGGATCCAAAATTTTTCGTTCCAGATCCTAAAAAATGGATCTGGATCTGTAGATCTAAGATCCACTGCCATCCCTACTCACTAGGCCTGTCTTATTTCTTTTAGGCACATAATTTAAGAAGAAAATAATTACTCCCTCCATTCTCTAATAGATGTCCCATTTAGGGGATGACACAGAGATTAAGAAATCTGGAAAAATTATTTTTAGTGGGGTAAAAAGTAGGATGTAGGGATATTGTTAATAAAGTAGATTAAGTTGGTAATCTTTGTTTATTTTTTGGTCCTTTTAAATGTAGGGTATTTATATCTCTTTACACTTTATTTTTTTTTTCTGTTTAAATTTTCATTTTTTTTCAAAAGTTTCTGTTTTGATTTTTTTTTTAATGATGATGACATATTTAGCTCTTTTGTTTAATATTTTTTCTTTTTTTCATCTTATTTTCTTGTTTTCTCAATTAATTTTTCGTTTTTTTTTCTTTACAGTTTTTTGATGATGATGATGACAATTCATTTTCCTGTTTTCCTAAGAGATTTTTCCTGTTTAATGATGATGATGATGATGACAATTCATTTCTTTATATGCACTTGTGCCTAAAAAACAATAAAGAAATATAGAAGGAAAAATTGATGTGATCAAAATAAAAGGAGAGAACTTTTCATACATTAGCACACACTAATCATCCAATCATAGCCATACAATTTGGAGGGAAGTCTTTAGTGGGAAATTCGAAATTACAACTCAAAGCTTACAACAATATAAATACAGCCATATATGCTCAGTTTCTTCACTTTCAAAATCTTCACTTTCTCCACCATAAACACAAAAAAGGCGCAGGACAGGAGATGAAGAAGGGAGTCAGTCGACCAAGTTTGAAAGATGAAGATAAGAACATCATCGCACAGTGGCTTCTCCAACATAGCACAGACAACAAACTGCAACATGGTGCCAAAAAGGAGGTTGCCCTCCTCTTCCAAATAGATGTTAGGACAGTTTACAGAATCTGGAAAGATGCACAACACCAAAGGAGCTTAGGCAAGAAAGTTAATGTGATTTCAAAGAGGAAATGATGCATTCATAGTGATAGGAAGCAGCTGGATGTAGCAAAAATGCAAGCATTATCTTTGCTAGAGAGAACAAGCATGAATCAGCTTGCAACAAACCTTGGGGTTTCTACATCATTGATACATAAGTGGGTGAAAAGCAGGGTTATCAGACCCCATACATCGGCTATCAAGCCCTTTCTCACTGATTTAAACAAGCTCAGTAGGTTGAAATGGACTCTGTCCATGCTTAATTGCATTAGGGCTAATGGGAGAATAGCATTTCAGCCAATGCACCATATTATATACATAAATGAGAAGTGGTTCAACATGAGTAGGACATCACAAAGATACTACATGCTGCCAGATGAGGTAAACCCTCATAGAACATGCAAATCAAAGCAATATATACAGAAAATCATGTTCCTTTCAGCTGTATGCAATCCAATCATAGACTGCACTGGACAGGTTATTTTTGATGGGAAAATTGGCATATATCCATTCACATATACAGAACCAACTGCAAGGAATTCCAAAAATAGGGAGAAGGGTACCATGATCACAAAGGCAGTTGAGTCAATCACAAAATCAGTGATGAAGGATTGCTTCATTCAGTGGGTAATGCATTACTTTCCTCAGACAAAGATCAATGCAGCATCATATTCACATACTTAGGCAACTTTGTCATCATAGGATGCATCACATCATATTCACATATATAGGCAACCTTGTCATCATAGAATGCAGCAACACATAGTCACATATCGACATATCTAGGCAACAACATCATAGTGGGCAACAGGTTAATTATGTAGGCAACAACAAGCAACACATCTGACCATATTTATTGACACATTGCAGCTTGTACCCACCATACAAAAGAAATGGCCAGCAGGTACAAGCAGACACATTTTGATTCAACAAGATAATGCAAAGCCACACATAAGCAATGATGATCAAGATTTCAAAGCAGCAACAAATAGTAATGGATTTCATATCCAATTGATCTGTCAACCAGCCAACTCCCCTGACTGCAATGTCAATGATTTGGGATTCTTCAGACCAATTCAATCACTTAAAGATAGGAAAAATGCAAGAACAGTGGATCAGCTGGTAACAAATGTGAGGGATGCATTTGAGGAGTATCCATATACTAAACTGATTGATGTTTTCTTAACTTTGCAAGCATGTTATGGTGAAATCATCAAAGTGAAGGGCTGCAACAACAACAAAATACCACACCATGGAAAGGACAAACTAAGAAGAGAGGGGCAGCTCCCAGAAAGCATTGAGGTGGAGGAGCAGGTGGTAGATGATGCAATGCAGTATTTAAATGAGAAGTTGGGTGAAGAGGGGCAGGTTGCACCCTTTAGACTTGAAGACGTAGTCAGTGGAATAGAGCAGGTCAATATAGAAGAGTAGGAGAACAAGTACAGATTTTTGGCAGGTAGTTTACAGGGACAAACATCAGTGTGTGTTTATTTTGGATGTTTGGAATGTAAATGTCCTTGTTTGCTGTTTTTTTGAAGATATGTAATCTCAGCACTTAATTTGTCATCAAAGGGTTGCATCATTGACACATATATCACGCACCATCTTATTTGAGCCTCCAGACATAGGTTAGTAGTAACCTAGTGGTGGCATCAAATAACAAGCAAACACAATTCATTCCTCAGACAAAGTAATCATTTAAACACATTTATCTCATTAAAAGAAAGCAACTTTGTCATCATAGGATAATGGAATAGGTAGGCAACAATGAGGAGACAATTACTAGAATGAGGCAGCAACAAATCAATGAGGCAACAACAAATCAATAAGGCATCAATTTCACCAGCAATTAATCGAATGAGGCAACAACAAATCAATGATGAATCAATGAGGCAACAATTAATCAAATCAGGCAACAAAGAAATCCAGCATGTCAAGGACAGAATCGAATCATCCATAATTTCAAGGAACAAGCAACAAGTAGGCACAGTAAGAAAGAAGGCATCACCAGCCTTAACCCCAATATAATCGAATGAAGCAGCAAGAAAGAAGGCATCACCAACCTTAACCAACAATTTAATCGAATCAACCAGCAACAAAAAAGGCATCACCAGCCTTACCCCAAAATAATTGAAGCATGTCAAGAACGAAATAACCTGCAGTTGCCGAGCTTTTTTCACGCGCAGAGAGGAAGCATTTTTTTCCAGAGCCTTTCTTTTTGACCGATGCTTTGCATACTCGGACATCAAGAAATAATATGGATCAGTAGGCAACATCTTTGACAAGAGGTCATCAAGGCTTTTCTCTCCAGTGGGTGAATCGGCCTCCGGCGGTGAGTCCGGCGCAATTTCTTCATCGGAATCGGGCAGCGGCACAAAAGTATTGAGAGATCGAAAGGGCGGCAGACAGAGCTCCACCACTGTCGATGGAGGTTCAGAGATCGCGCCGGACTTAGAGGGTGGCTGCGACTCATCCAGCACCGAGGAATCGACCAAGGCAGATGGCGCCGGTGCGAATGAGATTTCCGGCACCATCGTCTCCAATTCCATCTCCATCGTCTCCCCTGACAACTCATCATTGCGAGGGGGAGAGAATCGGCAGAGATAAGAGGAGGACTTCGACATCAGAGAGAATAGGCAGACAGCGGAGATGGATATTCAGAAGATCTAAGGTTTGAGAGAAGGAGGAAGAACACAAATGGGGATCTGGTGGAATGGGGGGTATTGGGCTGCAATAGAGTGGTTGGGTTGGGTAGATTAGGGTTTATTAGGTGGGTAATTAAGTTGGATAATTAGCAAATAGATTATTGATTAAAATTATTGATAATTAAAAAGGGTTGGTAAACTAATGGCAAAGGGTAGTAATTTTAGGATTTAAAGAGGGTAAGATGGTAAAAAAAACAGAGTAGGACATTTTTACAAATTAATTATCTCCTAATTATTTCCAAAAAAATAAACATGATAAGAATAACGGGACAGCCCGAAAAGGAAAACAGGACAAGAATAACGGGACGAAGAGAGTATATGTGTATGAATGGATGTTTAAAGTAGCACCTTTTTTGATAGTTTTTTTTAAATTTTAGCACTCCTTATAAATTCTTTAAATTTTAGCAATTTTTTATACTTTTATCCTTCCACCACCTTCACCATCTATCTAGTAACAACATATTTTTTATGTGATTCAAAAAAAAAAAAAAAACTTTCCATCACCACTTTTCCACCGCCGCCACCACCGTGCCACCACCGCCGCCGTCGTCACACCGTCACTGTCATCGGCGGTCACAAAAAAAATATGTGACTGAACAAAAAAAAAATTCTACCACCACTTTTCCACCACCTCCACCGCCGTGCCACCGCCGCCGCCATTTTCGCCGGCGGTCATGATTTTTTTACTTTTGTCTTCCAAAAAATGAAAAAATTTATAAAGTCACCAAAAAAATGGAAAAAAAATTGTGAAGTCACCAAAAAAATTTGTGAAGTCACCAAAAAAGTTTGTGAAGTCACGAAAAAATGGAAAAATTTTGTGAAGTCACAAAAAATTCAAGTTTGTGAAGTCACGAAAAAAATGAAAAATTTTTGTGAAGTCACAAAAAATTCAATTACAAATCCCCCCCCCCCCCCTCTCTTCTCCCTCTCTCTCCTCCGCCTCTCCCTCTCTCTCCTCCGCCAAGCAAAGCAAAGCAAAACAAATCAAATCAAAACATACAGGAGACAGATTATCAAATTAATTCAAACAATCAATGACTCACGAATTAAGTACAAACACTTTTTTTGCTGACTGCTCACTTTTTTGTTTTGGTGAAGTAACAAAAATTATGTGTAAATAAAAAAAACATCAAAAATCCAGATCTGCAAGTGGCGCTGCCATCGTCTGTTTTTTTTTTTTTCTTTTTTTAAATTCCAGCGCTGTCTCAATAAATCGAGGTCGGAGTTTACACCGTTAGCTTTGTCTCATCATTGCACTTCTTTTGATGGTGGTGGTGATGGTGATGGCCAATTCATGCTTCTTTTGGTGGTGATGGTGAGAGATATCAATTGAGAACCGGTAGAAGAAGACTTGGAGAAATGAAAAAAACTGATTGGTGAAATCGATGAAGATGAAAAAACTGTTGACCAAGGCCACTACTCGATTGTGGTGGAGACGGTGGCAGCGTCGGCGCCCGGCGGAGAGGTGGAGTGGAGCGGCGGTGGGAAGGGGAAGGGGAAGGGGAAGAGAAGAAGGTGTGGTGGTGGAAGGGGTGGCGTTGGCAGTTGTGCTGGTGGTGTTGTTTGTGACGGTGGGATGGCTTGCGGGGAGAGAGAGAGAGAGGCGACGAGGAGGTGACCGAGAGAAAGAGTGAGAGAGATAGAAAATAAAGAGGAAGGGAAGAGAGAGAAAAGAAAAAGATGGGATAAGATGGAAAATAGAAAATTAAAGTGAGGGTAAAAAAGAGAGGAAATGCTAAATTTTTAAAGAATTATAAAAGGTGCTAAAATTTAAAAAACTATCAAAACAGTGCTAGTTCGAGAGATTTTCTCTATTTGTATTGCAATTAAATATTTTTATACTACCTCCAGTCCCCAAGTCTTTTTCTATATTTCCTTTTTGGGATGATCCCCAAGTTTCTTCCTAACTACTTTTGGACACTACCTCACAACAAATTATTATCTCTTACCCTTATTTTATCAACTTATTTACCTAAAATACCACATATGGCCCATCACTATCTTAATTAATTAATATATCACTACCCTCAATGTGAGACCCTTTCTCCACTCACAACAAATTCAATCACTTTTTCTCGACTCATAACTAACTCAATAACTTTTTTCTTAATACTCGTGTCACTTCCTCCTAGGAAGAGACTTGGGTACCCGGGGGCGGATCCACGTTGAAGCAAGCTGTCCCCCCAATTTTTATTTTATTTTTTTACTATATATATATATAAATAATATTATATGTAAAGAAAATGAAAAATAAATCAAAATATACCCCACCCCACCCCACCAAGCCACCATTCCGTTTCCAACAATTGAAAAATCAGCCAACACAGCAACCCCACCATTCCTCCCGCCCATCTTCTTCTACTCGTCGCGTAACACTCACAGCCCCAGGTAAGTGTTTTACTTTTATTGTTCTTATTTCTTTATTAGTTTTATTCAATAATAGGTTATTTGTTTATTGATTAAGAAATAAATCAATATTTGTTGGGATTGAGGATTGTGATTTAATTAGGGCTCGTACCAGTGGCCTCGTAATTCACTTAGATTTCTTGATTTAATAGGGGCTTTTTTGATTCGATTAGAATATTAGATTTAATTAGAGTTTGGCAAGCAGCTTGTAATTATTGATGAACATACTATTAAATTGTATTATTAATTCAATTAGGAAATGGGGGATCCAACACAAAACTCAAAGAAAATCAAAGACAATGAGGAAGCAACCCGACCTTCGGCAATATATGCAAAAGAAATTGAAACCTCAAGAAAATATTGTGGAATTGAACAATTCAAGTGCTTTTAGTGAGCCATAACAAGAGGAAGAATTGTTATATGATGTGGAACTTCTTCCACATGATCCGGGAAAAAGAAAAGACATAATGAATTATGCTCCGAATCAAAGAAATGCAGTGAGGAGAGCATATATTCTTAAGAAGCCTTGTCAACCAAAAACTCATGACTTTCCTAGAAGAGATGTTGGAGGTATGCGTAGATTTAGTGTTTCCTGGTTTAAAAAATATGATTGGCTTGAATATAGTATTGAAAAACATGCGGCATTTTGTTTTGTTTGTTACTTATTCAAGAATGATGGTAGATTGAATGTGGGAGGAGATGCATTTTTTTCGGGGGGATTTAGAGCTTGGAATAAACCGGATAGATTTGAGAAGCATGTTGGTAGGGTTAAAAGTGCTCATAATATTGCTTATGAAAAATATGTGAATTTAAGAGACTCGAAAGAGAAATCTATTGTTCATATTTTTGATAATACAAACGATGTGATTCGAAGTGAGTATGAAACCCGTTTGAAAGCTTCACTTACTTGTTTGAGGTTTCTTTTGCGCTAAGGGTTGGCATGTCGGGGACATGATGAAATTGAAGAGTCCATTAGTAGGGGGAATTTTCTTGAGCTTTTGAAGTGGCTAGCGGAACATAATGATGGGGTTAAAAGGGTTGTTTTTGAAAATGCACCAGGAAATTGTCAATTGACATCTCCTACAATTCAAAAAGATCTCATTAATTGTTGTGCTAAAGAAACAACTAAGTGCATTGTAGAAGAACTTGGTGATGACTATTTTGGCATTTTGACCGATGAGTCGAGTGATGTATCTCATAAGGAACAACTAGCTCTTTGTTTGCATTATGTTGATGGTAAAACAAGAATGATAGTGGAACAATTTCTTGGGCTTGTACATGTTGGTGACACCACTGCGATGCCACTTAAAAACGCAATAACCTCTTTGCTTATGGAGCATTCATTGAGTCTATCTAAAGTTAGAGGTCAGGGATATGATGGGGCAAGTAACATGAAAGGGGAGATAAATGGTCTTAAGACATTGATCATGAATGAAACTCCATGTCCTTACTATGTTCATTGTTTTGCTCATCAACTTCAATTAACATTAGTTGTTGTTGCAAAACAAAAAAAAAGATTGTGAGTGGTTTTTTGACACACTTGCAAGCTTGTTGAATGTGATTGGAGTTTCTTGTAAGCGATTAGAAATGTTTAGAGTAATTCAAGCTCAAAAAGTTGTTGATGCTTTGAGATATGGTGAACTTGATAGTGGATCAGGTTTGAATCAAGAGGTAGGTTTGAAAAGACCGGGTGATACTCATTGAGGATCTCATTATAAAACTCTTCTGAATATTATCAACATATTTCCAACAATAGTTGAGGTACTTGTGATAATTGGGAAGAGTGATTCATGTTCGGAAGATCGGATTAAGGCTCAGTCCGTTTTATACTTATTCGAGTCATTTGATTTTATTTTTATGGTGCATTTGATGTTAATTATCTTTGGATACACTAATGATTTGTGTCTTGCTTTGCAAAAAAGAAATCAAAATATTGTTAATGCAATGTCTTTTGTTTCATCATCTAAAATATTGTTGCAAAAAACAAGAGATCATGGATGAGAAAGTCTCTTGAATAAGGTCACTTTGTTCTGCACTAAATATGGCATTGTTGTTCGGGATATGGATGCTTCTTACATACCACTAGGAAGATTGAGACATTTTGCTCAAGAAGAGACCAATCTTCAACATTTTCGTGTTCAAATTTTTATGGGGTGATTGATTTACAACTTATGGAGCTCAATGAAAGGTTTGACGAGGTTAATACGGAGTTGCTTCAATGCATGACTTGCTTAAGTCCTCGAGATGGTTTTTCTTCTTATGACAAGGAGAAAATACTTAAACTTGCCACATTTTATCCATCGGAATTTTCAGGTATTGATTTTCTGATTCTTGAATGTCAATTTCATATATTATTGAAAATATGCAAATAGCTAAGAGTTAGATTTGAATTTTCAAATATTGATGTGATGTCTCTTGAATACCAACTTGATATATTTATTGAAGACTTGCAAAGAGGATGAAAGATTTGGGAATTTGAATGATCTTGGTGCTCTTTCGGTGATGCTTGTAGAAACTAAAAAGCACGTGACTTATCCGACGATTTATTTGTTGATCAAGTTGGTGTTAATTCTCCCAGTAGCTACTGCAGGTGTGGAAAGAGTATTTTCGCGGATGACCTATGTCAAAAATAAGTTGCGAAACAGCATGGGCGATCAGTTGTTAATGATTGTTTAGTAACTTTCATTGAGAAAAAAATGTTCATGCAAGTTTCTGATGAAGATGTCATAGATCGATTCCTGAGAATATAATTCATTTTGAACTTTATGAACATTTCTTTATTTATATTTTATGTAATTGTGTGCATTTTAAATCATACTTAATATTGGACAATTAAAAAAAAAAAAAATTGGGGGGCTTCGCCCCCGAACCCCCGAGCATGGAGGCCAAGCCCCCCTGCAACCCCCCAGCCAATTCTTCAAGTACCATAATATTTCGTACCTCCAATTTCGAAATCCTAAATCCGCCACTGTGGGCACCGAAGGTAGTATATGTTTTTATTATTTCATTTAAATTATACATGCATGCAATGAACCTAAATTTGCACCGAGCGCTATAAACCACGTAGTATATTCACCATTAATTGTCTTCATCTATTGGTGATAGTTGGATAAACTTAAAACATTATCCATATATATATATCTATATATATCTTTTGCTATCGCCATTATCCGTAGTTCCCGTACGGCATGCAGATTCAATTTAGTTAGTTTTTTTTTTTTTCAATTATTTATTTATTTATTTTTCCTTGTTAAGGATAATGAGCTATATTGAGTGTTTTGCATCTCATTATGAGCTAGCTCTATCTATATGAAGTGGTATTCCGACGAAATTAATTTACAAATTTTGATGTTGTAGCGGCCATTATCGATCTAAGGTACGTAAGTTTTGAGTGAACTCTTTTTTACACAGTCCATAAAATATATTGGACAAAAGAATTTATGTAGATGAAGTTTTGAACACTAGCCCGCTTGGAAAAAAAAAAGTAAATTAATAAGCTATCGCAAGAGAGCCTTTTACATTCGAATTCTGATTTTAGCAATTGACAGTTTTTTATTAGAGTGAAAGACCCACGTAGCAAAATCCCCTCTTAGATTACAATAGTTGTCAAGGTACATAATATGATAAAATTATAGTAAAAAATGTGTCTTTGGGACAATTATACCCTTACTCATTCAAAAACATAAAACCCATTTATTTACTTTTGTTTTCAAAAACCGTAGCCCACTTTCTCTCTCTCAACAAAATTCTCTCAGCAAACTCTCCACCCTCTCAATTCTCCCTCTCTCTTTCTCTCAAAATTCTCTTAGCTCTACCGCCTCCTCTCTTCCGCCACCGCCATTTCCGTCGTCGCGCTACCTCCAAACCACCATGGAGCTCGTAATATTCTCGACAGAGTTAAGGTTCGAGAACTTCCCTACTCTTTTTCTCTTCCTCCATCTTTCTCTCTCTAGAACCCCGCCACCGCCTCCTCCGTCTTCGTCGCCGCTGCTGCCCCTCCAAACCACCATGGAACTCGTAATATTGTCGACATAACTAAGGTTCGAGATCTTCCCTACTCTCTTTCTCGATTTTATTTCTCTTTCTCCATCTTTCTCTCTCTAGAAAAATTATAGATCTAGCCGGAAATAATGCTATTTTCGTATTTATTTTTGATGATTTACAAGTGTTGATATAATTCTTGGTGATTCGTGGTGTATTTGGGGTGATTCCGGAAATCCAAATCTGGTTTTTGGGATGTATTTGGGGTGATTCCCGTCAAATTGTGAAATTCGTAACTTCCTATACATTTTCATTCGTTTATTTGAGTTACGAAATTACAATTTCGCAACATGTCTGAGGCTTTTTGAAGGTATCAAATCTGAAATTTTTATGTGTATTATGTTGCGAAATTCACAATTCGTATATTAGTGTAGCGAATTGTGAAATTCGTAACTTCCTGTGCATTTTCATTCGTTTATTTGAGTTACGAAATTACAATTTCGCAACATGTTAGAGTCTTTTTAAATGTTGTGAAATTCACAATTCGTAACACAATTCGTATAATAAAGTAGCGAATTGTGAAATTCGTAACTACCTGTGCATATTCATTCGTTTATTTGACGTTGCGAAATTACAATTTCGCAACATATTGGAGTCTTTTTGAATGTTTCGAATTTAAAATTTTTAGGTGTATAATGTTGCGAAATTCACAATTCGTAACAAAATTCGTATAATAGTGTAACGAATTGTGAAATTCGTAACTACCTGCGCATTTTGGTTCGTTAATTTGAAGTTACGAAATTACAATTTCGCAACATGTTTGAGACTTTTTGAATGTTTCGAATTTGAAATTTTAAGGTATATAATGTTGCGAATTTCACAATTCGTATATAGTGTTGCGAATTGTGAAATTCGTAACTATGTGTGCATTTTCATTCGTATATTTGACGTTACGAAATTATGATTTCGCAACACGATTGACACTATTTGAAGGTTCCAAAACTAAAATTTTTAAGCATATAATGTTGCGAATTTCACAATTCGCAACAAAATATACGAATTTCGTATTGAATAATCTGTTGCTAATTCATATTTTCGTATCACGTTTTTGGAATTTAGGTTATAACATGTTACGAAATTACAATTTCGTTACATGTTTGGCTATTTGTTAAGTATATGATGTTGCGAATTTCACAACACGATTGACACTATTTGAAGGTTCCAAAACTAAAATTTTTAAGCATATAATGTTGCGAATTTCACAATTCGCAACAAAATATACGAATTTTGTATTGAATAATCTGTTGCTAATTCATATTTTCATATCACGTTTTTGGAATTTAGGTTATAACATGTTACGAAATTACAATTTCGTTACATGTTTGGCTATTTGTTAAGTATATGATGTTGCGAATTTCACAGTTCGCAACAAAAATATACGAATATCGTATATAGTGTTACGAATTGTGAAATTCGTAACTAACTGTGCATTTTGATTCGTTAATTTGAAGTTTCGAATTTACAATTTCGCAACATGTTTGAGTCTTTTTGAAGGTTCTGAAATGAATCATTTTATGTTACGAAATTAGCATTCGTATTGAATAATTTGTTACTAATTCATATTTTCGTATCACGTTTTTGGAATTTGAGTTATAACATATTGCGAAATTATAATTGCGCAACATATTTGTGGCTATTTGAAGGTTTCGAAAATGAAATTGTTAAGTATATGATGTTGCGAATTTTGAAATTCGTAACTAACTTTGCATTTTCATATGTTTATTTGAAGTTACGAAATTATAATTTTGTAACATGTGTTACATGTTCTGAAATACTGAATTGGTTTAATTGTTTGTTTATTACAGATAGAATGGATATTCAAGCGGAAGAATCTTGCCGCCAAGCACCACCGGATCATGTTATGTTACGAAATTAGCATTCGTATTGAATAATCTGTTACGATTTTGTCATTTCGTATCACTATGCACTGACTTTCTGTTAAGATTTTATCATTTCGTATCAGTTCCATGTTACGAATTTTACATTTCGTATCTTATTTCTCTGTTACGAATTTTACATTTCGTATCAATATGTCTTGTTTCTCTATTACGAATTTATGATTTCGTATCACTTTGTCATAATTCCATGTTACGATCTTATGAATTCGTATCAGTTTGTCACGATTCCATGTTGCGAATTCAATATTTCGAATCAAATGTGTCTTGTTTCTCTATTACCAATTTATGATTTCGTAACACCATGCTACATGATAAAGCAATTAAGAAAACAAACAAATCGTAACACCAAAACAAAATCGTAACAAATCGTATCGTTACGAAATCAACAAATACTAATAAATCAATTACGAAAATAACAAATCGTAACACAAAAATAATCTTTAATTTGTGTTACGAATTTCATACATTCGTAACATCAGACATTACGAATTCATACAATTCGTAACAACAATATCATCAATCGTTGATTTCGTATTACGAAATTAATAAATTTGTAACATAACAGATTACGAAATTAATAAATTCATATCATTTTGTCATATTTCCATGTTACGAATTTACGATTTCATATCACTTTGTCATAATTTCATGTTTACGAATTCAACTTTTCGTTTCAATCGTGTCATGATCTCTTGTTACGAATTTCATATTTCGTATCAATGTTTGTAGGAAGTTTAATTTCTTATGTGTTACTCTGTTGCGAAATTCATAATTAAGCACGATGGACTCATCTACATAAAAGGAGTAAGATTTAAATTTGTTACAGTGTTACGAAATGATTAAATCGTAACACAAAACTAAAATTGTAAAAACTCATTCTGTTACGAAATAAGTAAATCGTAACCAAAAAATTCGTAAACATTCGTTTCGTTACGAAATTAAAGAATCGTAACACACTAAATTGTACGAAACGTTAAATTCGTAACATATTAATCAAATCTTAACAATTACAAAATCGTAACACCACACTACATGATTCGTAACATAACATGTTACGAAATTTGACTTTCGTAACTTTAAATAAACTTATAAAAATGTACAGTTAGTTACGAATTTTATAATTCGCAACACTGTATACGAAATTCATATTTTATGTTGCGAATTGTGAAATTCGTAACATGTATACTGTTGGAAAATTTAAGTAAAGTTTTGATTGATTCCAAAACCAACTGACCCCAACCGAGTAGATGTTGCCAGATCCTATTGTTAGCTTTTAGGCTCGCTGTTTGAGCAATGTTGAGATTTTATGTTTACAGGACTCCAGCTGAAGACGGCAACAAGGCTTCACTCGGACAGAACATCAGTTGCAAGAAAGACAACTGAGCGTTCAAGAAGGAAGATGTAAGAGAACATCAGATGGAAGAAAGTCATCTGAGCGTTCGAGCCAACTGATCAGATTCAGAACATCAGAAAGACAACTGAGCGTTCAAGATTCAGAACATTAGTTGACAGACTCGAACTGAGAAGATCAACAACTTAAAGTTCAAAGCAACTAAGAGTTCAACTGTCTCTATTCAGACAAATTGTCAGATGAAGATAGCATTCAGATAGAACATCAGCTGAAGACAAATCAGATGAAGATCAAACTTCTCAACCGACCATCCAATGTTGAAAGACTAATGTTGAGATTTGAAATTCAAATAAGGAAGTCACGTGAAGGTTTGACTCTCTGTCATTACCTCATTTGGCCCAACACAAGGCTGTCTCAGATGGAAAGCAGAAGCACTCAGTTGCCAGATCAGGAAAGTCTGCAAAGATGAGAGACAAGCCATCGCTTTCACAGAACAGAGATCAACGGCTCTTCCAACGGCTAGTTGATTCTCTCCGCTTATAAATAGAGGCATTCATTCATTCACCACGACGGACGAGACAGACAAGTGCAAGAGCAAAGAGTTAGACGAGCGAACATCACCAGTTGAGAGTTCATATCGCAAACGAGCTAAACTGAATTCAATATCTAAGAACATCACTAGTTGAGAGTTCTAGAGTGTTAGATTCTATCTTGGTGTTTTTCGATCCAACCTTGAGAACATCACTAGCTGAGAGTTCATAGAGTGTTAGATCCTAGCTCACTTTCTTGTTCGAGCTAGTAGTTGGAAAATCCACCCACACACACACCCCTAAAAAGGTTGTTAGGACCCTACTCTTCCCGGAATTAAGTAGATAGGTTGATAAGTACCCGTAAACTTATCTGTAAGGTTGATAAGTACCAGTAAACTTATCTTAACGGTTGCAAAGCCTGCGTAAGCTTTGTGGTTTTTGTCCAGAAGAACTTGAACTGAGTTGTGTGGACTCACAACTCCCCGTGGACGTAGGAGTTATCTCTGAACCACGTAAATCCTTGTGTGTTTGTGTTTTCAGTTCAGTTATTTCTTATTGCATATTCAACTGACCAACTAACCAGCATACAAAACTGCATCTTTGCATATCAACTGTCTTGGTTATTGACCGACCGTGCATCTGAGCGTGAGTTATATTTATACGAGTTGTTATTTTCCACTACATTCCGCACATCACTTGACTTCCAGCTGAGTATCCTTACTCAGTTGTGATTCCAACTGAGTCTGCTTACTCGGTTGTGATATTTTCAGGGGGTTGTTTTTAAAATTTCCTAACTGGTGTATTCCCCCCCTCCCCATACACCAGAACTCGTATCGGGACCATCAAGTGGTATCAGAGCAGTGGTTCAAAAGACTGCTGACTCTGTTTCATGAGGTGTGAATTCGAGGTGTTTTCTTCAGTGGTCAACTGAACAGATCTTTTTCACGCTAGTGCATATCTGCTTGCATCTGTCTTTTGTTTGTGTGTGCAGATGGATGTTAAAGACAAGATCGTGGTCATGTTCTCGGTTGTCAACTATACATCCTGGAGAACTTGGATGAAGAAGATTCTACTGTCAAAGTATCATCGAATGCAACAAGTACTTACATCTGGACCGATCATCATCAGAGAAAAACTCACTCGCACTCCTACAAATCCCAATGATGGGGATACAACTGAGGAGTTAGTTGAGAAGAAGCCAGAAGACTTCACTCCAGAGGAAGCTAAAATGAGCCAACTGGATATCTGGGCTCAGAGCACTATCATGTCCACAGTTGGACAAGACTATCTTCCTTGGATAGAAGAGTGTGACACTGCTAAGGAGATGTGGGATATTTTGGCATCTCTTAGCGAAGGGAGTGACGAAACCAAGGAGAACAAATTCTTCCGTGCATGCCAAGACTTCGACAACTTCTGTCTACGAGCTGACGAAACCATTGATCAGCTGGAACTTCGGTTCATGGATATCATCCGAAGGATTCAGTCCATCCGACGAGGGAAATATACTTTGAGAGAAATCAACCTCAAGGTATTACAAGCTCTGCCAGCTAAGTGGGACACCTTCACCAATATCCATGAGAGCCGAGCTGATCTTGGAGAGATGGGAACAGAAAGGCTGTTCTCAATCCTAAAAGGAAATGAGTACAAGGTGAACCGACGAAGGTCAACTCAGTCCTCGGTACAGATGAGTCGACATGAGGATGTTGGTTCAGCCGCAAAGACAGTAGCACTTCGAGCTGACTACTCCAAGCCGCGAACATCAAGGCCAACACGATCTGCGGACACAGCTACGAAGGAGCCAAGCAGAGAAGAGCTGCAACAGAGTATAGCCGCCCTGTCAAAGAAGCTAGCTGACATGGATACTCGGTTCGGAAAATAAAAACGGTTCTATAAATCCAACCGAACTCGAGAGAACTCAAAGCCTGTGACCAACAGTTGCTTTGAATGCGGCAAAGAGGGACATTTCAAAGCAGATTGTCCAGATCTGTCAAAGAAAGAAAGAGAAGCGTTGAGGGCCAAGCAAACTGGAAAGAACAAGGCCATGGTTGCAGAAAAAGCAGCTGATGACATGGACATCTTCACCGACACTGAAGATGAGGATGAGCTGACTTCCACCAACAACGCTATCGGTCAGGATCAATGCCTCATGGCATTTGGAACCGACCAGGATAACGCTGAGGTACACTCTAGTCCTGCTAATTTAAATTCTTCCAATATTTCTAACATGCAGGAAACAGTAGAGGAAGAGTTGGAACCCTCCTGGGGTGACTTTCAAGAACTCAGTGAGGAATTGCATCAACAATCGGTTGAGTTTAAGAGTCTTCAAGAACAGTTTGCCAGACTTGAAGAATCCTTAACCGAAAAGGACGATCTGATTAAAAATCAAACCGAAGAGATTGACAATCTCAAAAGTTAACTGAATGAGGCTAACCGAACTAATGCTCCAACCGATGAGGAGTTGAAGGAGCAGATCAAGGAGCAACATGATCAGTTGAAAAAGCAAGAGGCTCAGATCGACCAGCTGATGAAGAAGTCAGACGCACAGACCGAGCATATAGCTGTTCTTCTCAAAGAGTTGCAAACTGAGAAGGACAACCTGATAAAGCTATATCAATCATCCAAAATCATCGAGAATCTTATCAGTTATCAAAGACAAATGGATGACGTGTCTGGACTCGGTTACGACATAGTCAAGGATACGGGAATGCCACCCGCAACCTTTGTCAAGGGTGTGGATGTCACGGTTGCCAAACCGGACACAGTTGAGTCTGCAACTCCCCAAATTAATCCAACCTCCACTCCTCAGCAAGCTCAACCGACTAAGGAAACTTCAACTGAGAAAGGGAAATGAGCGGTGGATGGAGAACAGAACATTCCATCGGTTGGGACATCAACCGAGGGGGAATCTTCCAAGTCTCAGAAGAGGAATCAGAGGCGTCGGAGATACAATCAAAACCAAATTCAGAACCGACCTCTGAACCAACCTCAGAGCCAACATCAGAAAGAATGGAACCGACCGCAGAACCGACAAGGATCCAACCATCTGAATCAACAGTGGTTCCATCATCAGTTCAACCAGAGGTTCCAACCGAGTCAACCGATGAGGAATAGTTCGAACAACTGAAGATATTCATGCCACAACATGAACCAATAACAGGGCATGAACATCTATCATCGACAGTCAAGAAGATGGAATCAGACTCAACCACAAAGATTCCAACGTGGCGTCCGACCTCATCGACAAAACCAACAGGATAAAAAGCGCCATCAAAACAGGGGGAAAGCCTCTCCTCCTAAAGCTCACAATGTGAGAAATCCATCTCCTCCTAAGAAACAGAACATCACTACTAACAACAAGCCTAAGGATAACCGAGGTGTTGTTATAGTTGATGGAGAAGGAAAAGTGATTTGAAATGATAAATCTATCCGAGTATACAGGAAAAAACGACCCACAGTTCAAGGGGGAACCGGTTCTAACCCTCCAGGACCCAACTAAAATTGGGGACCTAAGCGAGTTTCTTTGTGCAGGAGCAGGAGGAACATCTAAGGAAGAATAAAGCATCACACACCAGGTGGGTGATGGATAGTGGATGCTCGAAACACATGACAAATCTGAAGGATTTGCTTGGAAGTTTCGTGGAGAAAGAAGGACCAACAGTTACCTTTGGTGACAACTCAAAAGGTCACACCAAAGGCTACTGTACCCTTGAAACCAATCATGTATCTATTTCTAATGTTTCATATGTTGATGGATTGAAGCATAACTTGCTCTCCATCAGCCAATTCTGTGATAATGGTTTCTCTATCAAGTTTGATGCACAGGGCTGCAGGGTTAAAAATGTCGGAACAAAGCAAGTCATATTGTTGGGAAATCGATCCCCAACCGGGAATGTCTACTATGCAGATTGGAACAGTAGTCCTTCTGAAACCTGTCTGTTATCGAAGAGCAGTTCAGATGTGAGCTGATTGTGGCACAAAAGGCTCAACCATCTGAATTTCAAGACTATGAACCGACTTGCAAGACAGGAACATGCAAAGGGCATTTCAAACCGAGTGTTTTCAACAACACATATCTGTAGTGCATGTCAGTTAGGAAAGCTCGCTAGATCTTCCTTTCGGTTGAAAACAACTCCCTCAATCGACCGAGTATTGCAGCTGATCCATATGGATCTCTTAGGGCCGGTTACACCAAAGAGCATGAATGGTAACGAGTATACGCTTGTTATTACTGATGATTATTCTAGGTACACGTGGACCATTTTCATGCGTCACAAGAGTGAAATCCGAGATAGGCTACCCAAGCTGATGGATCGGATATCGAACCAACAAGAGATGAAAATTATTTCCATCCGATCAGATCATGGAACCGAGTTTCTCAATAAAACCATCATTGAATACTGTGAGAAGCACGGAATCACTCATCAAACATCGGCTGCGCGTACTCCACAACAGAATGGAGTAGCTGAGCGAAGGAACTGAACGCTGAAGGATGCAGCTACATCCATGTTGACAAGCTCAGCTCTGCCAAAGAGATTTTGGGCTGAGGCAATCAACACAGCCTGCTATACCCAGAACCGGTCTCTTCTAACCAAGCGGTTGGGAAAGACTCCATATGAGCTATGGAGACGCAGGAAGCCTGATATTTCATATTTTCGCGTTTTTGGTTCTAAGTGTTATATTCACAACAATGGGAAGACTCAGTTGAAAACTTTTGACGCCAAGGCTTCGAAGGGCATATTTCTCGGATATGCCGCTCGGATCAAGGCTTATAGAGTTTTCAACAACAGCTCTTGTGTTGTGGAGATAACACCTCATGTTAGTTTTGATGAATTTACTTTTGAGTGCAGGAAACAGGCTAAAGGACGACAAGCAGATCCACATGTTCCACCAGTTCTCACCAGATCGCAGATTCTAAGGCAAAAGAATCTAGCTGAACCATTGGTATGGGCAACCGAGGATGATGATCCTTGTTCCTCTGAAGATGAATGCGAGGACCCCAGCTCATCTCAAGGGGGAACTCCAACTGATGTCACTCCAACTGCATCAGCATCTGAAGCCCAACCAAGCTCAGTTCAAAATATTGTCAATATTGAGGATCCAGACTCAACAGCTGATCAATCACCAGTTCTGAAGATTCCAGCATCTCCCACAGCTCAGGATTCACCATCAGTTGAAATCCTGGAACAGCCACTGTTGGAAGAAGAAGGAAGACGCAACAATAGATGGTATGAAGATCACTCCAAGGACAACATCATTGGAGATCCAGCCAAATGAGTGAGTACAAGGAGCAGAGTTGCAAATCCAGATTCAACTGAGGAAGATTCCAACACTTACGCTCAATATGCTGGAGTTGGCAGTTCTTGAGGAGTTCGAACAAGCAGGAGATGTTGGCATGATTTTATGTTTCATAGCTGATGTGCCAGAACCGAAGAATGTTGTGGAAACTCTCAACTGTGTTCACTGGACAACAGCTATGCAAGAAAAACTGAATGAATTTCTACGCAACTGTGTATGGGAGTTGGTGGAAAGACCAAATGATGTCAAAATCATTGGATTAAAGTGGATTTTCAAGAATAAAAAAGACGCCATTGGATTCATCGTGAGGAATAAGGCAAGGTTGGTAGCTCAGTATTATTGCCAACAAGAAGGAATCGATTTCGAGGACTCCTTCGCGCCAGTTGCAAGGTTGGAAGCCATCCGGATATTTCTAGCCTATACCGCATTTCACAAGTTCAAGGTTTATCAGATGGATGTGAAGTGTGCCTTCCTCAACGGTGATATTAAGGAAGATGTTTATGTTGAACAACCTCCTGGTTTTGAAACTGGAGATGGAAGAGTGTATAAGTTGAAGAAAGCTATCTACGGCTTGAAGCAAGCACCTAGGGCATGGTATGACACTCTTTGTGGTTTTCTTCTGAACTCGGGGTTCAAACGAGGGTCAGTTGACAAAACACTGTTCACAATAAAAGTTGGAGAAGATATACTTGTTGTGCAAATCTATGTTAACGACATCATATTCGGTTCCAAGTCGGAGGAGCTGTGTGAAAAATTCTCAACTCTCATGAAGGAGAAATTCGAGATGTTGATGATGGGCGAGATGAATTATTTTCTTGGGCTACAGGTGAAGCAGTCATCAAAAGGAATTTTTATCAATCAGTCCAAATATACAAAGGAGCTCATCACAAAGTTCGGTTTGCAGTCAAGTAAAACCACAAGGATCCCGATGAATACTAACTGGAAGATTGAACCTGGATCTGAGGGAAAGCTCGTGGATGCCAGTAAGTATAGAGGGATTATCGGTTCTTTGCTATATCTAACCGGCAGTCGGCCAGACATATCTTACGCGGTTAGAGTGTGTGCTCGGTTCCAAGTTCAACCGAGGGAAGCACACATGTTGACAGCAAAGAACATCATTAAGTATCTAAAGGGTACAGTTAATGTTGGGTTGTGGTATCCTACCGACGACAATATTCAACTGTCCGGATACTCAGATGCGGATCTAGCCGGAGATCGGTTGGACAGAAAGTCCACATCTGGACACTGTCAGTTCATGGGAAGCAAGTTAGTCTCATGGTTCTCCAAGAGACAAGCATGTGTTGCCACTTCTACAACCGAGTCAGAGTACATGGCTGTCGGTAGCTGTTGCATGCAAGTGTTGTGGCTCAAGCAACAGCTGAGAGATTATGAAGTTGCAACTGGACAGGTTCCTATTTATTGTGATAGCTCAAGTGCCATTGCTATCTCTTTGAATCCTGTTCACCATTCTCGGATGAAGCATATTGACATCCGACATCATTTTATCCGAGATCATATTGAGAAGAAAGACGTATCCATGGAGAAAATTCCAACTGAGATTCAGAGAGTTGATATCTTCACCAAACCTCTAGCCGAAGCGCGGTTCAAGATGTTATGTGATCTACTTGGATTGTTGGATCCATCAGATGATGAACCAGCTGAGGTGAAGAGATAGATATCCATCTGAGGGGGAAGCTCAGATGAAGGGGGAATCTCAGATGCAGATCGCTAACCGAAGACATCGGATGCGTATCGCCAACCGAAGACATCAGACGTCAGCTGAACAGACAAACTTGAATCAGCTGATGGTATGCCGCACATTGGATCAGACGCCAGCTGAACACACGAACTCGAATCAGCTGATGGTATGCCGCAACAGGTGAACACAGCTGATTCCGACATCAGCTGGCAGGTATCATTTATGGCTGAAGGTGTTTATGTCTTAAATGAGAATGTTTGAAATAACATTCCTGAGCATGTCAGTTAGACTAAAATAGCCATCATAGCGCATTTTATGTAAAGTGTGGCTGAGCATCAATAGCCTACTTTATAGTGCGATTGGGCTGACATGAAAAACAGTTCACCTTCTTTATAGTGCGACTGGGCTGACATGAAAAATAGTGCGACTCGGATTATGACGTCAAGTCAAAGCTAGTCAACAGTCGCAAGATCTCAGCCGTTGATGGATTCGCGCCATTCAACCCTAGCCGTCGATTTCAACCGAGCCACTAACCTATAAAGGCGGAAAATCAGGGAGTGATCTCTTACCTTCTACGTTCGTGTTTATCTGCAGTAACTGTTCATTTTAGTCTCCAATTTTGTCTCACTATTTTCTGCAAATTCTTATTTCCTTCTCTCTATATATAAACCGCTCTGGAAGTCATAATGGCACCAAAGAAGATGGCATCCTCTGGACCTTCCCTTGTCCCTACATCATATGAAGAATCATTTGACTTGCTGGTCTACAAAATACACTTCGAACATATCCTGTCAGAGGATGAACTAGAATCGTCTGTACTGTCTTCCCTCGCCGAACTTCTCAGGGAGAACGACCTTCTAAATTGGGCGATTCTTTTCCCCTCCCATCTTCTCAGGCGACAAGTCGGAGAGTTTTATCGGAACCTGCAACTTCCCATCGACAGCCGAGACGGGCTCATTACAGAAGTTACTTGTCGTCAACGCGACGTTCCGGCCAGAACCATCCGCAGGGTCACCGTCCCCATTCCAGTTTCTGATATTCTTCACCAAATCATTCTTCCAAATCATTCCGCCACGGACACCGTCGACAACATCTCCGATGCGGAAGCCGATCAATTTCTGGAAAGTGCTCTGATCACCCCAGAAAAACTGAGGAGCAATATGCAGAGAACTAAGTTGAAGCCAGAACATCGACTTTTGTTCGATGTTGTATCCAAGGTTGTGTTCGGATACAGCGGTGCTTTCGGAGACATCAGCCGACCGAAGCTCAAACAGTTGCTTGCCTTGGAACACAAACATGAGATTAACTGGTTCCAGTATTTTGAAAACCAATTAACATTGGAGAAGCAGAAGATCTCCGAATCCACAACCGAATCTGGAGAGAGGTTGTTGAGTGTCAAGGGGACTCTCAACTTTGGTTGCAAAATCTCTGCTCTGATCCTGTTCGCAACCAAGGATCAGAACATGGTCTGGGAAGACTGTTAGGAGACCCCGGTGAAGAAGCTGATGTTTTTCCCAACAGCAAAGAAGGCTCATGATGTGATTAGGAGTGTTTATACTCCTAAGGAGAAGAGGGAAGCTGGAAAGACTGCTGAAGAAAAGGATACAGCTGAGGAGCTGCCACCAGCTGTCAGCTGCCCCTCAAAATCAAAAGCTGCTCGCCGATAAAGAGCTGAGTCGGAGAAGGAGAAAGCTGAAGAATCAGCTAAGAAGAAGCTGAGAGTTCGCATCAAGAAGACAGTTGCAGTACCAGCTGAGGAGGTTCCAGCTGAGGATGCACCAGCTGAGGAGGAGATACCAGCTGAGGCGGAGCCATCTGAGTCGAGTCACTCAGTTGACAAGGACACTTTCAATATTGCTCCTCGCACAGGAGGAACTGCTGAGATGGAAGGGATGGAAACGGATCTGACCTCGGATGCATCTTCGTCATCTGAGGAAACTGAAGACATTCCAACCTCCCCCACGGCAGGAGCTGATACCGTACCGCCCAAAAAGCCTCTCACTCTCACAACCGACTCACAGCCAAAAATTCCGAGCTCACCGCTCGATGCCAACATTGAGACCATCTCTTCGGCCAATGTTGAGGAACCTATTGATACCAACATCCCCACAAATTCCGAAATTCCGAGCTCCCAGCTCGATGCCAACGTTGAGACCACTTCTTTGGCCAATGTTGATGAAACTTTTGAACCGATTCCATACGAGAATCTATCTCCTTCCTCCATCGATGACGAAGCTGATCGTCAAGCTGTCGCACAGGAGCATGAAGGCAAGCTGGCCTACTGCTTCCAAAAGCTGATCGGGATGTTCCCAGAAGCGCACGACATGCCGGTTTTTTTCCACTCTTAGGACTGAGCTGCTGTATCAGTTCAGCATAATCTTCAGCCACTGGTATATCAAGGAAGACACCGCATACACAGTTGGCACCAGCTCAAAGCCGATGAGTCGCGCATCAGAGATTACTTCAACTATACCAACCTTGAGGTTGCCTACAACAACAAGGTGGCACTGCTGACGCGTCGTCTGGACCTCAGCAAGGCAGAAGGCAGAGATACAAGGGAGACGGCTGAACAAGTCTGTGTTGCCTTCCTTGACAACATGCTTGTCAAGTCGGCTGAGTTCATTGATGACCTGGACGCAGCCGCCGCAGTAGCCAAGAAGGAAGAAAAAAAGCTTCAACTGTATCTGGCCAACCGTCAAGCCATGGTTATAGTTGACCAGCCAGCACAATCTGAACACCAAGCTCCAGCTGATCAACCAACATCCTCAACTGAAGAAATTTGCGAGCTGATCGCTGAGAGGGTGAACCAGCTAAGGATGGAGATGCTTGCCAACTTCCAGCACAACAAAGAAGATCAGCTGAGGATGTTGGAAGCACAGGAGGAGAAGAACAGGAAGCTGCAAGAGGAGAATGTTTCACTGAAGATAAAGCTGGACAAATTCTCAACCTCCACCAGCCAAGACATCAACGCACTGAGGACAACCGTTCATGGAATCAAATCCGATCTGAACGTGTTCAAGTCTTTATCTGATTCCAACCTTGCCAAATCTCAACAGACTCAAGACCAAGAATGGGAGTCTCGATTTGAGTCAAGATGGGCTGAGTTCGTTACTTTCCAGACCGAAGTCAATGAAAACCTCGCTACACTTAAGAAAGCCGAACAAGAGTGCCTGGACACTGAATTGGCAAAGAAGGTTGGAGTAGAGTGCGCGGTTGATGAGCTCTTCAACTGACTCCAACAAGCTGAACAACAACTCACCTCTCTGGATGGCTCAGTCACAAGCCTTGTTGCTGATGCCAAAAAGAGGGAAGATGAGAAGCAGGGGGAAGGTGAGACTGGGGAAGTTGAGATGCAGGGGGAAGATAAGACCCAGGCTGAGGAAGAGATTCTAGCTGAAAAATCTCAGTTGAAGAAGACCCAGCTGACAAAGAAGACCCAGCTGACAAAGAAGACCCAGAAGAAGAAGTCCACTCCCAAGCCAACCGACGTCGGCGGAGCTGAAATGGCGAAGGACATGAAGCAGGCGGAGAAGTATGGAGTTTCTTACAACTCCATAGCCGAGATTGCAGTCGACCTTGATGCGGAACTCGACGGTATCACAACCGAAGAGTGTATTGCTGCTGCCAAGGCTATGGATGTTGCTGAAAAAGACTACATGAATCCCGACTGGATTAAGAAGTTTGCTGCCAGCTAAGCTAAACGAGTCAACCAGTTCGAGGAGGAGCTTGACAAGGTCACCAAGAACCTGGACAGGAATGTTGCCTCCCGCAGCCGACGACGAATTGATAAACATCAAGTAAAGGCTGAGGCAAGGCTGAAACAACAGAGGCTGTCAGGGAAGGTTAAGCTCCAAAGTCGGTTCAGGCACGTGGACAAGTGGAAGCCAGTTGAGTGGAATGAAGACTGGGAGTCGTTCAAGCAAGAGTTCGTGAATGACTTCTATTACAGAAAAGTCTTCACAACTGAGGATCCAAGGAAAGCATTCAAGGAAGCCCTGACCGAGCTTCACTCTGGGGATCCGGGCATGTTCAGCCAGTTCAGGCGAGCTATGATAGATGTAAAACTGGATATGAACACAGTTTCGGTCCCTCAGAAAGTCACATATCAGCCTCCATTCCTTCCGAACTCAAGAAACCCCAACCGAACGAAGATAGCAGCTGAAGCAAGACAAGTTTGCCGAGAGCAAGGGGTTGACATTTCAAAGGAGTTTGAGGCTAAACGGGAAATTTTTGTTAGAATGTTTAGCAAGTATGGGCTAAAGTTTAAGTAACATGTTGCGAATTGTGAAATTCGTAACATGTATACTGTTGGGAAATTTAAGTAAAGTTTTGATTGATTCCAAAACCAACTGACCCCAACCGAGTAGATGTTGCCAGATCCTATTGTTAGCTTTTAGGCTCGCTGTTTGAGCAATGTTGAGATTCTATCTTTACAGGACTCCAGCTGAAGACGGCAACAAGGCTTCACTCGGACAGAACATCAGTTGCAAGTAAGACAACTGAGCGTTCAAGAAGGAAGATGTAAGAGAACATCAGATGGAAGAAAGTCATCTGAGCGTTCGAGCCAACTGATCAGATTCAGAACATCAGAAAGACAACTGAGTGTTCAAGATTCAGAACATCAGAAAGACAACTGAGCGTTCAAGATTCAGAACATCAGTTGACGGACTCGAACTGAGAAGATCAACAACTTAAAGTTCAAAGCAGCTAAGAGTTCAACTGTATCTATTCAGACAAATTGTCAGATGAAGATAGCATTCAGATAGAACATCAGCTGAAGACAAATCAGATGAAGATCAAACTTCTCAACCGACCATCCAATGTTGAAAGACTAATGTTGAGATTTAAAATTCAAATAAGGAAGTCACGTGAAGGTTTGACTCTCTATCATTACCTTATTTGGCCCAACACAAGGCTGTCTCAGATGGAAAGCAGAAGCACTCAGTTGCCAAATCAGGAAAGTCAGCAGAGATGAGAGACAAGTCATCGCTTTCACAGAACATAGATCAACGGCTCTTCCAACGGCTAGTTGATTCTCTCCGCTTATAAATAGAGGCATTCATTCATTCACCAAGACGGATGAGACAAACAAGTGCAAGAGCAAAGAGTTAGACGAGCGAACATCACCAGTTGAGAGTTCATATCGCAAACGAGCTAAACTGAATTTAATCTCTAAGAACATCACTAGTTGAGAGTTCTAGAGTGTTAGATTCTGTCTTGGTGTTTTTCGATCCAACCTTGAGAACATCACTAGCTGAGAGTTCATAGAGTGTTAGATCCTAGCTCACTTTCTTGTTCGAGCTAGTAGTTGGAAAATCCACCCACACACACACCCCTAAAAAGGTTGTTAGGACCCTACTCTTCCCGGAATTAAGTAGATAGGTTGATAAGTACCCGTAAACTTATCTGTAAGATTGATCAGTACCCGTAAACTTATCTTAACGGTTGCAAAGCCCGCGTAAGCTTTGTGGTTTTTGTCCAGAAGAACTTGGACTGAGTTGTGTGGACTCACAACTCCCCGCGGACGTAGGAGTTATCTCCGAACCACGTAAATCCTTGTGTGTTTGTGTTTTCAGTTCAGTTATTTCTTATTGCATATTCAACTGACCAACTAACCAGCATACAAAACTGCATCTTTGCATATCAACTGTCTTGGTTATTGACCGACTGTGCATCTGAGCGTGAGTTATAATTATACGAGTTGTTATTTTCCACCACATTCCGCACAACACTTCACTTCCAGCTGAGTATCCTTACTCAGTTGTGATTCCAACTGAGTCTGCTTACTCGGTTGTGATATTTTCAGGGGGTTGTTTTTTTAAATTTCCTAACTGGTGTATTCCCCCCCCCCCCCATACACCAGAACTCGTATCGGGACCATCATATACTTAAAAAATTCAGTTTCTAAACCTTCAAATAGCCACAAACATGTAACACATGTTACGAAATTCTACTTTCGTAACTTCAAATAAACTTATGAAAATGCAAAGTTAGTTACGAAATTCATAATTGGCAACACTATATACGAAATTCGTATAATATGTTGCGAATTGTGAAATTCGTAACATGTATACTTCAAAAATTCAACATTCGTATTGCTATTGCCTTGATTCCGTGTAAAGATTTTGTCATTTCGTATTACTATGCCTTAATTCTATGTTACGATTTTATCATTTCGTATCACTATGCCTTGACAATCTGTTAAGATTTTATCATTTCGTATCAGTTCCATGTTATGAATTTACATTTCGTATGTTGTTTCTCTGTTACGAATTTTACATTTCGTATCAATATGCCTTGTTTCTCTGTTACGAATTTATGATTTCGTATCACTTTATCATAATTCCATGTTACGATTTAGACATTTCGTACCAATATGCCTTGTTTCTCTGTTACGAATTTATGATTTCGTAACAAAATCGCAAAATACAGAAAAAACACAACACAACCCAGCGGGAGAGAAATCTATCAACTAAAACACAGATCTTAAAAACCTCAGCAATTTCGTAACTCAAATAAACGAATGAAAATGCATAGGAAGTTACGAATTTCACAATTCGCTACACTATTATACGAATTGTGTTACGAATTGTGAATTTCGCAACATGTCTTAGAAAACAAGTATGAGAAAAAAAAAACGTAGATCTACTTTCAGAAGAAGAAAAAACGCAGATCTACATGTCTGAGAAAACTGGTTCTTCTTCTCCGTCGGGCTGCTCGTCGCGGTCGCTTTCAGAAGCCATGCGGAGGAGATGATGCGGCAGAAACGAGGCGGAGGAGATAGCGGCGGCGATGGGAGGGGCGACGACGGCGACAGGAAGAAGAGAAGAAAAAAAATGAAGAAGAAAACTAGCAGCAGAAGAAAACGCAGGAAGAACACAAGAAAAAAAATGAAGAAGAAAAGTAACATCAAAAGAAAACGTGATAAAGAGAGAGAAGAAAAAAGAGAAGAAAGAGAAAGAGGAAAAGAGATGAGGGAGAAAAAGTGAAAAGTAGCCGGAGGAAAAGAGAGAGAAGAATAAAAGAGAAGAAAGAGAAAGAGGAAAAGAGATAAAGTTGAGAGAGAAAAAGAGAAAAAGTGAAAAGAATGGATATTTTGGTTCAAAAAACACATTTTTTGCTACAATTTAATCATATTAAATTACTTAACAACTATTGTAGTCAACTTAGTCAAAATGGCTATATGGATGGATTACCTCTTTTTATTATTTGTTCAATACAACTATTGCTAAATAGCTATTAGGGGACTGGAGCCAACTTTAATTGTGCGTGGAGGCACTGATGGTCAAATAAAGGATAATAGTAAATGTTTATCTTCCACTTTAATTTCGTTAAACTTCTTTCTATAAAAGGTGTTGGCCATATTTATGTATTTTTGGTTACGAAATTTCGAGCATTGCCCCATTGAATTGCAGATATATAGGTAAAATCCTTAAACATTTTTTATTATCTTACATATTTATTTGATTGCGGAATCCTATAAATTAAATTCAAAATTGAATAAGATACTAATTTCAATAAGGGTTGAATTAATCACACTTTCATTTATCCTGTTAATTTTTGACACGATATGATAACTCTATGCAAACACGCACAAAATTAAATGAGGCACTCTCCTGTGCAATCGAATCCCCTGCGATTGGATCTGGGTCGGGTTGACCCGTTGACCGGTCTTTTTTTTTCCGGCTCTGCCTTCGCTCCGATTACTAATATAAGGATAATCGGCAGGCAACAATTTGAATTTTTTCGGCTCGCTCTAAGGCCTTCGGCTCCCCTCGCTCGAATTTTGACCAAAGAACAAGCAGCAAACAAAAAAATGAAGAGACAAACAATAAAAAAAAGTAGATTTTTTAAAAAAAAAATTGAAATAAAAGCTGAAAATAAACAGGAAAACATAGATTAAGACAGAAAACAGGAAATAAAAAAAAAAATCGGAAAAAAAGAAACGTGCACCCCACGCGCGATTGCATGGGGTGCGGCAGATCGCGGCCGAGTATTTGCGAAATTAAATGGGTAGTGTCGAGCCTTTTCATATTAGAATTGTTACTGTGTGACCCTCTCTGATTAATTTGTGTAACCTTAGTAAGATTTACTTTTAATTTAATTATAATTTAGATTACTTATTAATTTATTATATATCCTAGAGTTTTAAGTTTTATTTTTAATGTTTTAAATGACTACGTACATAGCTATCATGTCGAGTAAATTCAAATTTTAATTATATCATATCTCATTATTTCATTATCGTATCGTGTTAGCACGATATAAATTGTGTCATATTCATGTTCATACTATATGTAAATTTGAACAATTCATGTTGCGTTCGTATCGGATTTTGAACAAATTCTTAAATATCATAGACCGGCTAACCAGACATGCTTCTCTTTTTCAACTTTCGTTTTGTTTTTTCATAAATTAACTTAACTAGTGTGTAGCCCGTCGAAAATCAACGGAAAATTATTATTTATTAAAATTGATAAAATTTAATACTATGTGATAGTATAAGAAATGTAATGCTTGTTTAGTCAAAAAAAAGAAAGGTATTGTTTGTTAATTATTTTTTATTTATTTCAATAATTAAAAATTCAAATCTAATTCACATCTATTATTCTTATAGATAATTTTCAAACCATTCTTTCCTGTCAAAACTGTTGTGAGATAGAAAAACTATTTACTTCTCAAAGAGATTATCTTGTGTTGATTTTGTATAAGAATTGAGGTGATTTTTTTTTATAACAGATATCTATTGGTCTCCCTAAATTATAAAAAAAAAAAAAATGATTGTATTATTCGTTCTCATCTTTAACCATATATTAATATTTGTTGATTAAAATTATAAATTATGCAAAATTAGAAACCCGACGATTCTAGATTTTAGGGAAAAAAATGAAAAGATGCATTAATGAAAAAAAAACGAGTTGTGGTACCCGTCGGTTGGGAATTGACCAGTCTAAAGCCACGTTTTCGGGTCGTAATTGGCCCGCTAAACACGGTTTTGATTTATAAGTGCGTAATTTATGAAAATTGTTTAGAATTTCTATAAACCTAAAATTTAACAAAAAAAATCGTCAGTTGGGAATTGACCCGTCTACAACCACATTTCCAGATCGGAATCGGCCCGCTAACCACGGTTTTGATTTATAAGTCCGTAATTATGAAAATTGTTTATAATTTATATAGATCCAAAATTTAACAAAAAAAAATGATTGTAGTATTCGTTCTCGTCCTTAACTGTATCGTAATATTTGCTAATTATATTTATGAATTGTGCAAAGTTGCAAACTCAACTACAAATAACGTGAAAATTAATACATTGATGACAATTATAGATTTTTAAAAAATACATAAAAAAAATGCATAAATTGAAAATTCTAAAATAAATAAGATAAAGAATGGAGATATGTCATGTGGTATCTCGAGTTGAGATACTCGTCGTTTGGGAGTTGACCCGTATACCTAATTAATTGACCAAATTAATTAATTTTTTATCAGATTCAGAATAGAGATATGCCACATGGTATTCCGAGTTGAGGTACCCGCCAGTTGGAATTGGTCCGTCTACCTAATTAAATGACAGAATTAAAATTAATTATTTTTTATTAAATTAAATGAAAAATTATTAGACTATTTCAAATTTTAATTTAGCCGATCAATAAATTAGCCAAATTATTTTGGAATCATTAATTCAACCATTTAATAAATTGGTTCCCTAAAAAAATAATTATTTACTCGGCCAACTAAAAATTGGCCAAATTAAATTAAAGTAATTAAACTATAATAGTTATTTATTCGATCGATTAATAAATAAATTGGCCAAATAAAATTGGTGGAGCAAAAGATGAGAAAAGATATATTGATTCTAGGTATTTATAGGATTTTTAATAGGTGAAGTTTCATTGAAAAACCGATGTGAGACACAAGATTTTAGTAGATATTTAAAATTTATTATTTTAGATTTTAAAATTCAAAATTTTAAAAATTTAGATAAATAGGAATTGAGGATTAAGAGGGATACTACGTAGGATTTTTTCAAAGTAAGAATCGTTTTCCTTTTAGTAATATAATGATGACTGTGGAGACGGCTTCTCTTTTTCTTCTCTTTTTATTTTTTTGCAATAATGCGCATATTTTATTTTCTAAGCCCAAATTGGCCTCTTTGTGATGAAAAAGGGATAAGATCTAACATGAGCAACATGACCGAATGTGGGATTGCATATTTCTCCTCTTTATTATTATTTTTTTTTTTTTCTTTCCTTGATGTGCATTCGAGAACGCTAACCGAATATCTTAGCAACGCATTCTAAATTTAACATGTTGCACAAGATTTTGTCAGTGTAATCTAACAACGCTCTTAATTAAATTTCTACCTCGTTCTGAATTAATTCCATTAAAATCAATATATCGCGTTAATAAATAAAAAAATTAAAACAGACCCTCTTCAATTGGTCGTATCGTGTTTTGCATGTTAAGTTGCAGGGTCCAGGAATTTTTGTTTGGTAAGAGGTGCAATCTGATTATTATCTTTTGAGTGCAATTAAGTAAATATAGAACGTATAAGTATTTATTATACAGTATCAAAATTGATAAAATTAATTGTTGGACTTCCATAGAAAGTTTTGAATCAATGAAGGATACATTTCACTATCAAGAATCAGGGGTGAATCTTACATATATACTATGAAAATATTTAGTCCTTGATTTTTTTTTTTTTAATTCGTGGAAACCCGCAGCTGCTACCTTTGGTGTGCACTGGATAAACCCCATTCCTATGCAATAGCCTGTAAACCACACAAGACAGTTAAATCACACCTTCCAAGTACAGGTTTGACAGGCTCGACCTATAGAGGCGTTAGTGGGGATTGAACCTGAGATCTCTCAGTCCCAAGCAGCCCACTCTACTACTAGATCATCTCCGAGGGACTCCTTGATTTTATTTTAGATATGTCGTTAGGTATACCTAATTATTTTAAACTAGCAACCTTTGTAGTAGTATATTAATTTCTTCAAATTCACACAAACAACTATTTGAAGTTTTCTTCTTTCTCAAAAAAAAAGAAAAAGGAAATTGTTTAAAGTTTTCAACAAGCCCCTCATTTATTTCACACACACACACTGCGCAGAGCTGCAAGCAGAAATCATGGCGGATCACAATGCAAAACTCAACCTGCCGCTGACGATGAGGCTCAAATTCATCGTCGGCTCGTTCCTGGTCAACCGCTGCATGCGCTCCGACGGAACGATCAACCGTCGCCTCCTCAACCTCGTCGACCCCAAAATCCCCGCCGCTGCCGCCGTGGGCGCCGCCGGCGTTTCCACCTCCGACATCTCCGTCGACCCCTCTCGCGACCTCTGGTTCCGACTCTACGTCCCCTCCACGACCGACAAACTCCCCCTGATCATCTCCTTCCACGGCGGCGGCTTCATCTGCTTCAGCGCGCACTCCAAAGTCTCCGACGACTACTCCCGCGCGCTCGCCGCGAGAATCCCCGCCGTCGTCGCCGCCGTCAACTACCGCCTCGCGCCGGAGCACAAGTTCCCCTGCCAGTACGACGACGGCTTCGACGCCTTGAGATTCATCAACGACAACGCCCACCACGTCGTACCGCCCAACGCGGATCTCGATCGGTGCTTTTTGGCGGGAGACAGCGCCGGCGGGAACATCGCCCACCACGTGGCGGTGCGGGCGGGGCACGACCGCCAGGTGTTGGACAAAATCCGGCTGGCCGGGATCGTGGCGGTGCAGCCGTTTTTCGGCGGGGAGGAGCGGACGGAGGCGGAGGTGAGGCTGGCGAGGGCGCCCGTGCTGACGGTGGAACGCGCCGACGCGATGTGGAGGATGTTCCTGCCGGCGGGGGCGGACCGGAATCACGAGGCGGTGAATGTGTTCGGCGGTGGAGATGGTGTTGAGCGCGTGAAGAGTGTGTATTTTCCGAGAACGTTGGTGGTGGTGGGAGGGTTTGATCCGTTGCAAGATTGGCAGAGAAGGTATGCTAAAGCATTAATGGAGAAATACGGGAAACAAGTGGAGTTGGTTGAGTATGATAATGCATTTCATAGTTTTTATGCTTTTCAAGAATTGCCCGAGTTTCAATTGCTTGTTCAAGATGTCAAGAGATTTATAAACAAGGAAGATTAGGAATTGGAATTGGAATCATTATTATATACTGTTACTAAAAGAAAAATGAACTTTATTTTGAAAAAGTCTTAGGGGCTGTATTGGGTGCAACGGTTGTATCGCATACAACCGGTTTGACCCTACCCATTTAAACCCGAATTCACTTTCACCCGACCCGTCACTGTTCACCCGACCCGCGTGAACAGTAACCGCGCACGGTTACTATTCATTTTTTTTTTTCGAGATTTCCTTTTTTGTGTTATTTTTCATTTCCTGTTTTTTTTTCTCTTTTTTTTCCATATTTTTTTTTCTTTTTTTTAATGTTTTCTTTTTTATTTTATTTTTTTATTTTCCTTTGAAACATACTTTTCAGCATGATAATGTTTACTTTTTCAACGTCAATTATTACTTTACCGTTTGACAAAAAGTCTAACTAGTTGTGCACTAAAGTAAACATTATCATGCTGAAAAATAATGTTTTTGAAACATTACGTCTCTCAACGACAATGTTTACTTTTTAATATGACAAGTTCTAATTATTGTCGTTGGAAAAGGTAAACTTTTTCACTAAGAAACGTAATGTTTAACAAACATTACATTTCGTCACGATAATGTCTACTTTTAGTCGAATGTTAAAGTAATTATTGTCGTTGGAAAAAGTAAACTTTTTCACTAAGAAACGTAATGTTTAACAAACATTACATTTCGTCACGATAATGTATACTTTTAGTCGAACGATAAAGTAATTATTGTCGTTGAAAAAAGTAAACTTTTTCATTAAGAAACGTAATGTTTAACAAACATTACATTTCGTCACGATAATGTCTACTTTTAGTCGAACGTTAAAGTAATTATTGTCGTTGAAAAAGGAAAATTTTTCATTAAGAAACGTAATGTTTAACAATCATTACATTTCGTCACGACAATGTCTACTTTTTAATACAACAAGCTCTACTTTTAGTCGAACGTTAAAGAAATTATTGTCGTTGGAAAAAGTAATTTTTTTCACTAAGAAACGTAATGTTTAAAAAAGAAACAAAATCTAAAAAAGTAAAAAAAAAAGGTGGGAAAAAAGGAAAATAAAAAAATAAAATAAAAAAGAAAACAGGAAAAAAAAATATGGAAATAAAAAAAAAAGAGAAAAAAAACAGGAAATATTAAAAAAAAAATTATGAACAGTGCCGTGAACAGTGATTTTCGGGTGGTTGTACCGTATACAACGGTTGTATGCAATATTTTGCCAAAGTCTTATGTGGCACCCCTCTTAATCCTACATTCATATTTATCTAAATTCTCCAATTTTTTGGATTAAAATTAATATTTATTATATTTATATTCTATATTAGATATGACTTAAAAATAAAATATTAACAAGATCGAATCTTCAAAATTAATATATCATATTTTAATATTATATATATATATACCCTAAAATCCCATATCAATTTTTAGGTGATTTGTAGTTGAGTTTCAACATAATTCATAAATGTAATTGACGAATATTAGTATACAGTTAAGGACGAGAACGAATAGTACAATCATTTTTTTTTGTTAAATTTTGGGTCTATACAAATTCTAAACGATTTTCATAAATTACGCACTTATAAATCAAAAACCGTGGTCAGCGGGCCGATTCCGACTCGGAACCGTTGGTGCCAATTCCTAACCGACGACTTTCGTTTCTTTTTTGTTAAATTTTGAGTCTATATAAATTATAAACGGTTTTCCAAAATAACGTACTTATAAATCAAAAAATCTTCAAAATTAATATCTATCATATTTTAATATATATATATATATATAGGGAAGAAATCATATGTAAATCCCTCTTCCCGTAAAAAATAAGAAGTGATCCTAATCATTCATTTTGTGTGATCAATGGTCAACATTTATTTTAGTATATTTATCATATTTTATTTAGTTATATAGACAGAAGTGCTAGTTTAGTATTTTTTCCGTGTAAATGACTACGTATGGTTTCTACCTTAAATTTAGGAGACTTGATTTGATTTAATTATTTTAATTCTATCATCATAACTATTCACTCACTTATTTTCTTTTCTTCCTTTTTAAGATCCACTCTCGTATATGCACTCCTCTCCTAATACCTAACATATTATTTTATTTATTTCATATTCATTTCTTCTAGATTTTTTTTATGAGGACGAATTACCAGGTAGGAGCGTATTTTATAAATTTGTCTCTCTATTAATGCATTATCAAATACTCTTTAATGTATTATACAAAATTTAATAATGCACTATTAAAAACAATTTTGAATTATAATGCATTTAATGCATTATATGTATTAATTAAGAAAATATTATACATTGTAAAATAATTATGAAATATAATGCAAATAATATTTTATGATGCATTATTAAAATTGGTTTGGAATATTCATAATCGTTGCTTTAGTTGTAGATATTTGGGAAGATTTTGTTTTTTATTATGTACCCTCTCGAGTTCGACTACCCAATTATGGCCAATTTCATGATGCAATTGATAAAAATTTATCTTATATTATTATTTAGTGCATTAAAAGAATACAATGCATTATATAAAAGTTCGTAGTCCACTATTTGGGAAATATAAATATATTATATAGATTAAATTAAAATATACAAATCATTAACTGATTTTCAATTTATCGGTATCTTTAGAAAGATTAATTATTGTGTTTTATTAATTTTCACCAAATTTCATTATTATCGCTAATTTTATGGAGTAGTGGATGACATTTTTTTCTCTTTCAATTATACCCTTTTTGTATGAAAAAGAAAATGTGGTCAACGAAATTTGTGAGTTTGATTATAAATCTGGACCATCTATTATAGGATAATTAGTGGTCTAAAATACTTTTTATTTCTTACATTAAAGAAATTTTACATGGGAACTCATCCCTATATATATATATATATATATATATATATATAACCCAAAAATCTCATATCAATTCTCACGTTTTTTATATACATCATTATACATATCAACTTATGTATACTTTTTTTAATCATATTATTATTGTTATTAATAAATCAACACATGTGGCACATCTCTATTTTCTAATTTTCATTTTATGCATTTTCATATATTTTCTAAAATCTAGAATCGTCATTCATGAATTAATTTTTTACCTATTTGTAGTTGGATTCTAACTTTGCATAGCTTATAATTGTAATTAACGAATATTACTAGAGGAAATGCACCCATATATCATTAGGTGAAAGGTAATATCAAAAAAGGGCACTAGTTCAAATTTTATCAAATTTTGTCATATGTTTACTTTTTGGACATTTATACCCTTATGTTTTATAGTTTATTCCATCCTAGTACACTCTCTCTCTCCTACTTTTTCACTTTTATTTTTCTCTCTCCTTTTTCTCTCTCTTCTGTCCTCACCTCACGTGTTTCTCTCCCTCATTTTTTATTCTCTGTCTTCTTCTCCCTCAGCTTGATTTGTCTAATCTCTCCATCGTTTTTCTCCGTCGTCGTCGTCGTCGTCACCGCTGCTTCGTTGTCGTCGCGCCGTTGTCTCTGTCGTCTCCATATTTTGGAGCTTTTTTCTCCGTCATCATCGCCGTCTTCTTCGTCGTCGCCGTGGCCTCTGCTTTTGTGGTCGCGAAGTGGCTGCATTTTTGCTGCAATTTGCCTGCGTTTTTGCTGAATTTTGCTGTTTTTTCTGTAATTTGGCTGCATTTTTACGCGATTTTTTGCGATTTTGCTGTAATTTATTCTTAGATATTCGTTTAGAAAGTGTTACGTGTGTTCGATTGTAATTATTCGGCGATATTTGGTTGTGGCGACAAAGCTATGGAGGTAAAATTTCGGCAGTATGAAATCTGGTTTTCGATTTTAATTTTTGGGTTTGAGTTGGTACGTTTTTGCAATTGCGTACTAGTGCGTACCAAGTTCATTTGGTACGCAGTACGTATTAATATCTTAATTTGTTTTCTTGGTACGCTGTACTTATTTACGAATACGTACCAAGTTTACTTGGTACTCAATACGTATTTACCACTACGTATCAAATTTACTTGGTACGCATTACGTATTTATCATTGCGTACCAAGTTTACTGGGTACACAGTACATATTTAGAAATGCGTACTGCGTACCTTTATTTGTTTTCTTGTTACGCAGTACATATTTTTTAATGGATACCAAGTTTCATCTATATATGATGCAAGTTTAATCTTTTGTCGTTTCGATTTCAGATCTGTATTAGTTGGTACATTTTTGTAAGTTCTTACTGGATTGCGTACCTGCTTACCATGTTCTGTTGTGCAAACTTGGTACGCAGTTACAATTGCGTACCAGGTGTACCACAACAGAATTTGTAAGCAGGTACAAAATGATCAATGTGTACCTGCGTACCAAGTTCTAATGTGGTACACCTGGTACGCAGTTACAATTGCGTACCAAGTTTGCACAACAGAACTTGGTAAGCAAGTACACATTGACCAATGTGTACCTGGTTACCAGTTCTGATATGGTACACTTGGTACGCAGTTACGATTGCGTACCAAATATGCCTTCGACGAAGTATTAATTTATTAGGCATTTTCAGGTTTAAAAACGAATCTTCATTGTCATATGTGCATTAATATTATTCTACTGCGATGTGGCGCGAGATTTATGTTGCTAATGTAATGCCTATTCCGGATAAAGATTCGTGGTGTGTGCCGGTCATACTCGTCTAACATGTCAAGATCCATATAGATTTGGTTGATAATTTTTGTATTATGGACATTTATTGAATTCGATTATAAACGTATTGTTTGTAACTGTTTTTATTTAGAATGTTTAATTGTTTTTAATTATGCTATTGATCGGTATGTTTTTATGCATTTCGTAATAAATATTATTGTAAAGATTGGTACGTTTTTACATATGTTGTACATGATATATTAGTAAATATTGGTGCGTTTTTCAGAATTGCTTACCTTGTGTACTGAAACAATTGTAATGAATTGACATTTTCGTACCGTGCTTACCAAAACACAGATTTATAAAAAATTCTAATAGTCATCCAAAATATATAGATTACGAGTAGCACATGCTAATAGTCATCCAAACTACAGATTCACAAAATACCAATATTCAACCATTCACAATATACTAATATTCATAAAAAACTAACTATACTTCATCATTCATTCATTCCCTACATCCACATTTATAAGGATTGCCAGCGTGGATTTCAAGGTACTGACGTCAAGCCTCTTGTATGTCAAGTTATGCTGCAATAAGAGAAACAACAAATCAATAACAAATTCATATTCACTATTTAGTCATAAATTGCTTGGTACAAGTGGTACGTTTTTACAAATACGTACTAACTTTACTTGTAAAGTAGGTACGCATTTGCAAATACGTATTAGCAAAAAATTATATTACTAGTACACTCGGTACATATTTGCCAATGCGTATCGAGTGTACTTGTAAAATAGGTACGCATTTGCAATTACGTACTAGCAAACAAAAATATTACAGGTACACTTGGTACATATTTGTCAATGCGTACCGAGTGTACTTGTAAAGTATGTATGCATTTGAAATGACGTACTAGCAAACAAACATATTACTGATACACTCGGTACGTATTTGTAAAAACGTAACAATTTTACTAGCAATGCACTAGTAAAATTTGTACGTATTTTCAAATACGTACCAAATGTACCAGTAAAGTAATTACGCATTGGCAAAGATGTAGTAGCAAAAAATCAAATTACTGGTACAATAGGTAAGCATTTGCTTGTGCGTACCTAGTGTACTTGTAGTGTAGGTACGCATTTGCAAATGCGTACTAGCAAACAATCATATTACTAGTACACCCGGTACGTTTTTGACAATGCGTACTGAGTATACCAGTAAAGTAAGTACACTTTTGCAATTACGTACTAGCAAAAAATTAAATTATTGGTACACTCGGTACGTATTTGTAAAAACGTACCAATTTTACCAGCAATGCACTACTGAAGTTGATACGTATTTACAAATACCTACCAAGTGTACCAGTAAAGTAGTTACACATTGGCAAAGACATAGTAGCAAAAAATCAAATTACTGGTACAGTAGGTAAGCATTTGCTTGTGCGTACCGAGTGTACTTGTAGTGTAGGTACGTATTTACAAATACGTACTCGCAAACAATCATATTACTATTACACCCGGTACGTTTTGACAATGCGTACCGAGTGTACTAGTAAAGTAGGTACGCTTTTGCAATTGCGTACTAGGAAAAAATTAAATTACTGGTACACTCGGTAAGTATTTACAAATGCGTACCGAGTTTACCAGGAACACACTAGTTTTGTTGGCACGTATTTGCAAATATTTACCAAGTTACAACTTATATGCTTCGGAACTGGGTACGCATTTACAAAATCGTACCAATTTTAATCATACAATGCCATATTCATATCAACTGAATCACATCAACCGAATGCTAAATTCATCATGCATAATCTCAGAAAATCAATAACAAACTATCGTCAATTCCAGAAATTACAGATCTGTGTGTACCGGTACGTGTTGCAGAAAACGTACCGGTACACCTAGTACAATTTTTCCCCAAATTTGTGTGCACCCTAATTCGCATTTTACTCAACAAATTGGGTACGCAATCGATATTCAAAACGTAGTAAACCAGCAAAATCGAAGAAATCAAGTGATAATCAAACATAATACCTGTATTTTGCTTGATAACTCGATATGTATTTACTAAAACGTGACAAGGTTATCAGGTACGCTGTATGCATTTACAAATACGTATGGATCTCTTAATTGAGACGTATACCTAAGAAAAAGTAGACACTTGAAGTAGATGGACAAGGAAGTTAAGTAAAAGAGTGTAGGAGAAGCGAAGAAGAAATGGCAGAAGAGGAAGAGAGAAGAAGAGGAGGAAATAGAGGAAGAAGCAACAGCCAGGCAACACGATCAAAGAGAGAGAGAGAGAGAGAGGTAAGGGCAAGGAGACAGATCTGAGTTGGCCATGGAACATGAAAACTCAAGGTGGTGCGTACTGCGTACCGACGGATTTTTACAGCAACAACAGATCTACTACAACAAAAAAAAAAATCAGAAATTTACACAAATGCATCGAAATCGCTCAGAATTCAACCCAAATACACTAGAAATCATCAGAAACTCAACGAAAAACCTATAAATGACTAAAACAAATCTAAAAAATATCATAATTGAAAAAAAAAATCAAATAAACTCATTACCTCAATTTTAAATTTATGGATTTCCGGCGACAATAGTTGGTGTGGTGGTTCTGGATGTTGCAGATGGCGGCGCAAATGAGTGGGGATGAACGAAGAATGGAGGAGAAGAGAAGAGAGAAGAAGAGAGAGAAAATCTGCAAATAAATATTCAAAATGACGAAGACGACGACGACAGCAACAACGGCGGAATGAGCGACGACGGTGTGGAATTCGACGGCGGTATCCAGATGGTGGACAGCAGAGGTATGAAGGAGAAGAAGATGAACAATAGCGAGAATTGTGGGTGAGGGGAGAGAATGAGAGGAAAGAGAGAGAAAATGAAAGTAATAAATGAAGGGAATCAAACCGTATAAACCCATTTACATCCATTAAGGGCATTATTGTCAAATAGGGTACAATATTACCCAATTTTTATTAAAAATGAACTTTTGACAAAATTTGATAGAACCATATACCCTAATGCATATTACCATTTGCCTCATATTACTATATAGTTGAGGACAAGAATGAATAGTACAATTATTTTTTTAATTAAGTTTGGGTCTATATAAATTCTAGACGGACCAATTTTCAACTGTCGGGTACTTGAACTTGAAAATTTTTTATTTTATGTATTTTTTTCATATATTTTCTAAAATCTATAATTATCATACATGAATTAATTTTACATTATTTGTAGTTGGGTTTCCAACTTTGTATAATCTATAAATGTAATTAGCGAATATTACTATACACTAAGAACGAGTAGCACAATCAATTTTTTTAATTATAATTTTTGGATCTATATAAATTCTAAACGAGTTTCCTAAATTACGCACTTATAAATCATAGTTGTGGTCAACGTGGCGGTTCTGACGCGGAACCACGTTGAAAGGTATTGATATACAGATTTGTTTTTAGAAATGAACACATATGACTAATTTTTTAGTCGGGTTTTAAACAAGTTTTGGTATATAAATTTCAAACAGGTTTAAATAATCCTAAATACACCATATTAAATTGTTTGATTAATCGTCTCTGTTCGAAAACGTCTAATGTGTAGGAAAATTGGTAGAAAAATTACTAACAATTTGTTAACGAGCCAGTTCCAATCCAGAATTATGCGTTTAGAGGGGCCAATTCAGTACAGACGGCGTAACTTATATATATATATATATATATATATATATATTTAATTTTGACTAATAAAATTAAGAATATTTAGAATTAACTTTTATCTTATACTATCATTATTGCATAGTCGAATGACTTAACCATAAAATAATTAACAAGTAATATTTTTCTTAATCTATCAAATATTACTATCTAATAATTTTATTAAAATATAATTTTTTGTCGATTTTCGACGGGTTATACGCTAGTTGAATATTATAAATGGTTAAAATGTACTGTACAAGTACTTGTTTTTTTCGTTGTTCCACCGATTTTGATTTTTATTTTTTTTTCGTTCTAAATATGCGAACTTTACATCTGTTGCAATTTTCCCATTATATACAAATTTTATTTTACGCTACTACAGCGATCTGAATTATGGACATGTCATTCCGCGTCGTTTTTTTATATGAAGGATTAATTTGCTTAAAATACATAAATTTTTTCTTATTAAATTAAAGATTTTTTAAATTGTGTCTAAAGGAATATACAAATTAAAGTTAGTGAAGAAAAACCAAAAATTAATCCCAAAAGTAAATAGTGACATCTGGGATTTGACATGATTGATGCTCTCTTTAGAGTGTTGAAAATTTACAGAGGATGATTGTCTGAATAGGTTGAGACATGCATACAAAAATTGAAAGAAAAACTCAACAAGACTAATAAGATAATACTCCATAATAAAAACAATTAATTAGAAAAGTGTTCTAGTTTTGAAGAACAAGTGACTTGCCCAGAATGATGTCATCAGTGGAGAAATCAGCTTCTTTTCTGAATGTTCCTCTCCCAAAATCTAGGTTGTAGGAATCTGTAAGCCCTTCCACCAAATCAAATTCTGGAGTCCATCCCAGCAAGCTCTTTGCCTTGTCAATTGATGCAAAGAAATGCTGCATTTCCATTCAAACATACCAACTTCTTAGCAATCTAATAATTCTTTCATCAAATAAATTCACCTTCTTCAAGTAGATGGGTCAAAGACTTGGATTCGAATATGGGTTCGGATCCGGATCTTTGACCCATCTCACATTGTAGGTTGATACAAGAATGATTATGTACCTGGTCTCTGAAAGGGAATGGCTTCTTCTTGCCGAAATCGAACTCTTTAGGGTTGTAATGAACAATTTCAGGCTCTGGGAAGCCACCAGCCTGTGAATTTATGTGGTTGTTAGTTATTCTCTCGTCTCATTTAAGATGACACATATTCAAAATAGACATAATTCTCTCTTTAAAAGTTGTGGGCCCTACCACTTTATACCCTTCTCCTTAATATGTTGTGCCGAAAGAATTATGTCATCTTAAATGGGATGGAAACTTTTAGAAAGGCAATAAAAATTGTAAGAATTGCTAATTACCTTAGCACAAGCCCTAGCTAGACCATCAAAGGTGACATATTTATCACCAGAGATGTTGAATACTTCCTTGCTTGCTTTAGGATTGCCGAGCACCTTAATGAAAGCCGTTGCAAGATCCTTGACATGACCGAGCTGTGTGATCTGTATGCCTGAGTTGGGAACGGGGATGGGACGACCTGCTTTCAAGCGGTGGAAGAACCACTCCTCAACGGGGTTGTAGTTGAGTGGCCCGTAGATGTAGACTGGCCTAATAGAAGTGTAGTTCACGTCTCGTGATGCCAGCAAGCTCTCTGTCTCGAGCTTCCCCTTGTGCCTGCTCTTCGGATCAACTGCATCCACCTTGAGTATAGCGTGCACAACGTACTCAGATCAACGTTAAGGAGGTGATTGGTATATGATGGAACGAGATAAATAAGAAAATACTTATAAAACACTGACCTCGAAATGTGGAGGATAATCTGTTTTCAGGTAAACTCCAGCTGAAGAGCAGTAAATGTACCTATAAACAAACACACACAAAATTCACACAGTAACCAACCAATCCAAATCAAGAATCAAAAATAGAAGTGAAGTTAAATTATCATAGTGAGTTAAAGCTTACTGTTCAAGATTTGGAAGAGCATCAAGAATGGGTTCGACTTCAACTGCTTCACGTCCTGACATGACAATGCAAACAATGTAAGAAAATTACAATGAAACTACGATGACAATGCAGACAAGAAATTGATGAAGATGCACACCATTGATATCATAGACAACATCAAATCCTTCTGCTGAGAGACTGCTCTTCACAAAATCAAAGTCTTTCCTATCTCCCTTTAAGTGCAAGATCTACAAAATTGAACCATAAATTCAATGAAATGCACATCAAATCCGTTGTGTGTGGTTATCTAGCATACATACCTTGGAGGAAAAGTCGGAAAAATCTGCATCAGATTCACCGGGCAATTGTTGAGCAATGGGAGCTTTTCCTCTTGTAAAAAGAGTCACCTGCACTTATTAATCAGCTCTGCTGAATGAATACTGAATAAAAACTCTTGAAGCATCAAAACACATAATCATCGCAAGAACAAGGAGGGAACCTGATGGCCTTCTTTGACGAGGAGTCTGGACAAGAACAA
The DNA here is from genome assembly GCA_029490685.1 of Schizonepeta tenuifolia. Lineage (NCBI taxonomy): Eukaryota > Viridiplantae > Streptophyta > Magnoliopsida > Lamiales > Lamiaceae > Schizonepeta > Schizonepeta tenuifolia. The sequence goes on along the minus strand of CM055960.1, from coordinate 68,506,745 downwards.
GCCGATGAATCGAGTGCCTCCCATTATAAGAATTTTCTTCTCACTTGATGCAGTAACGCGCAATGCTGCTTTCGGCTGCCACACTTTCCTCTTGCACTGCACGCATATGATATATCAAATTATAGCCTCACTACTGCATTCTGCATATATATCAAACTGTTGTATTGTGGAGCCTGAAAATACTCAATGCCAAAGCACCCGAACATTGATCCAGGGTTGCATTACTGTTGTTGCCGGTTTTATCATTAAGGATGTTTTGGTAAATTTTGGGCAGAATCCTAATTAAAGTTGGATTATGGTTGAATTTCTGTTATTAATAGTCGTCTCAACCTATGGCTAAGTGTGTATTTTTCCGGCTTTTGTAATTTATTCTGTGTGCAATTCATAACACAAACAAGATTTGCAATTTTGTTCAACAATTTACTTTTCTCTGCATTGAGTTGGGACAGCATTTTCTAAGATAACAGCAGTTATATCATAGTAGAGTATATGGGATTGCATGAAGAACAAGATTATAGCAGCTCTCTCTCACTAAGAATTCCAAGAGAGAGAGAGAGAGAGATGGGAATTTCAAAAGAGTCATCCATAACCATAAGCTAAGAATGCCACTTAAGTTTGTTGAGCACAAGTTTCACTGATTTTGTGCACATTAATTAATTGATGAGTGGGTGCATGCATATGGAGTAGTGGGGTGTACCTGGACCGAGGAAGTAAGTCTGGCGCCATTGAAGTCGGAGAGAGAAGATGAGAGGACGACGGAAGACGGCTGTTTGTGTTGCACCACCACCAGACTTGCCATTGAGGATGCCGCCGCAACCAACGCCGCGATCACTTAGTTTATTGCAAGACAAATTGAAATAAGCCATCAACGTTTTATTTTATGGGGGTTATAATTTGAAATCAAAGTGTGTGATTCTTACTTCATAGAATAAGGATAAGACAAGGCCACACTCTAACCACACCCTCCCTCTATTATATCCACATTTTCCCTCTATCTGCTCTTCTTCCAGATCAAACCTTTCAAATTCAGTTGCTTATGTCTCATGACTATTTTGCCCCTAAAATTTATTTCATCCAAACATTGCCTAAACTATCTCGTGTTACAAACATAGTGATAGTAAATCTTAAGATGAAAACTGATAATTTTATAGAGTATAATTTAATTTAATTTAATAACCAACCCGCAATGTACCAACATTAAAGACTAAACATAGTATTTTCACCAGAACTGTTCTATTGAATTATATTTATGAACGCAACATGGGAATCAATTTTACGTCATAAACTTAATTATGTGCACTTGGTTGCTATTTCTTTAATCAAATATCATCCTGATCCTTTAATAGATAGACGAAAATAATATTTGGCCACTTAGTAATCACTCTCACCAATATTGAAGCTGATAGTATCTATATGTTGAAAGTGTAATAGCATCTCCAATTTCATGACAGAATGAGAACAAATAATGAAAAAATCAAAAAAAAAAAAAGAAAAAGAAAAAGTATATCCTAACAAAGAAGTCATTTTTTTTTACGTATTACACCTTTAGCTATCAAAATAGTACATAGACATGCACCTTCCAAGTGACCCAACATATGTCTAAAACAAATGTATGAGCAACTCTTCCCACATAAGACCAGATCAGATTAAATCCTCATTTACACGATAACAAAAGAAAATGTGCTCGACTGCAAACGACCGTGCTCCTCTTGTTGATAGCGTAAGCAACTCAAACAATACTAAATGCTGTCTGAATGGTAGATTGGAAACGAGAAGCAATGGTCTGGGAAGCAAATGCTTGAAGCTGCTTCTTAGCGTCTGGAAGAAAAAAGTTTATCATAGATGAAAATAAGTAAATGAATATTTTGACTTCCTGGGTTAAAGTAAACAATAAATTTTGCATGAATTATTCACTCTAGAAGAAAAACAGAACTCGAGAAGGCTACAACCAGAAGGGAGAGTGGAAGAGTAGTTAATATGAGTAATTAAGTAACAAAATTCAAAAGTACGTATATCACTGGTCTGCTAGCGAGATAAAGCAAGTCGAAAAGCAGTCACAATCAAAGTACTTTTTGCACTGAAACAGAAGAGTAAGAACAATTGCACCGGAAAGCAAGTAAAATAATAGTATATACAGTTAAACCATTACCGGTGAAAACTATGAGCATGAGAACTTACACAAAACAATTGCTAACTTTTTTTGTTAAATAACTTGGCAACATGTAGATGCTTCAAAAGAATAATTTTACGGGAAAGACATGGTATATCTACACTCTTCTAACCTTGTGATTATCAGTTAAAATGCTTAACAATAAATAAATAGTAAAAGAGTCAACTATTTGAGAATCCACGAACTATAAGCACGCACACAAACGAGATTCAGGACACTATACCACCAACCACTAAAGCTTACCTTATTCCTTTATCACATTCCATAAATGTTAAAAGCATGCAGATTGTCATTTGGAAAGACTAACATGTTCGAGCTAGCAACACGAATGGTGGTTTCTAAAAGCACAATAAGCTTTAAATCTAATAATTTAAACAACAAAAGTTGTAGCTCTGTGTAGTTGTTGACACGAGACAGTTAAGCACTAAAGTAAATTGTATAATCCAAAACTTGAGATAGGTATACCAAGGAAACACTAAACATACCTTTACGGCATTTAGTGAAGCCAACGATATTAGCAATGCTAAGGGTCACGCACACGCCAACAACAAGAAGATAATCAGCTTGGAATCTAATCAGAGAGAATATGGCAAAAAAAATCCATACAACTGCCTGCCAAAAACAACACGTTTGATTAATTTAAAAAAACTGAACAGCTGGTTGACATCAAGTAGAGAAGGCTTGACATGCAAAAACATTTGTGGTTGATATAATAGAATTGATAACTCAACAATAATACTCAACATGTTAACCCTTATGTGGCTAACCATTTCAACACCCTCTATCTACCATTGTCCTTCGCTTTTCAATTGAACAAAAGAATCTAATATTGTTGTATGGTATGTTAACAAGATTTGTTACTTACTGTAAGGTATAAGGTCCACCAGAAAAGCCATGAATCCTTCTTGTTCATTCGAGCCATTGACTGTATAAAAGGGAAACAATGAGTAAACCTGTTTGTGACAAAGTAGAATAGATAGCATGCATTCAAGGGGAAACATATCCTCACCTCTTGGTCAAGGCATTCAAATTTCCACACACTCTCACCATCATCATTGATTTCATTCCACCACCTGAGGCCCACTAAGATGCGGCCACTTACATTTTTCACAACCCAAAAGTCAAGTGCAGCTAGAAGTACAGTGACCACGAATATGATGACAAAATTATTCACAAATAGAGCTGAAAGAATATAAAACGCCAAGGCAGCACCCTAGCAAAAGGAAATCACGTGCATGGTGTTAGAATATTCACAAATTCAAATGTAAAATAAAATGGTACAACCCAACTGAAAGGCCAGAAAGGAAAAATGCAATTAACCTTGAAAAGCACATGGAAAAAGCAAATTTGTGGATGGGCATAATTCTCCCCTTGAGGCTGCACAGAAAGAAAATAGTCAAAAATTAGTTTTCTGGCACAATTTCCCCACTCTTTCTCATCCAAAATTCTTATGTTCTTCTGGGGCGGAGAGAAGATACATGTGGAGAAGATAGATCAAAAACATTTTCATTCTTAACAAACTCCATATCTATAATATTATATCTGTAATCACAAATGCCCATAGGGTCGCGGAACAGATCAAATCTTTTCCTTTTTAAGACAACCACAATTTCTGTCTGACCCATATATTGTCTAGTTCAATGTACAGCTTTGTAATAGGTTGTAGAAATTATGGAGTGTGCAACAACAGAGTAAATGTTAATGAACATATACATGTCATGAAAACACAATGGTATGTCACAACACACTAAAGATCCCAAATTCATCACTTTAACATTGAAAAGGAAATTAAAATATGTTTCCATAGCATTTTCAGTCAACATGCAATATAAGTAGGTCTTACTTCACTACAATAGAACGAAAACAATTTACATACGCATCAGGCTTATAAGAGATGATTCTTGAAGAAAATGCTGCTGAAATAACAAAATCAAATATGGTAATTTGTGAGAAGCAGAGAAAGAAGAAGTTAAGGATTCCCATAGATGCTCAACAAATGTTGATATAGGAAAATGTTATTGGATAATGAGCATAAGTTTCAAATAATTTCCAACAGGCATTAACTAGAATCAACACGGTCACAAAAAAACAAGGGCGACGTGTAAAGTGATCTGGCACAGTTAGGTAAAGAAAATTCTAATAAATTATACATTCAACAACAGTTACATGACACTGAGAAAAAAAAAACAAGAAATTTTGGTTAAGACACAATTTTAAGGTGAGATTTCACATACATTTGTTTAACAAAGAAGCCAGGGAGTTTCCTCGACTAGTGATTTGTAGAAGTCAAGCTATGAAAGAAACTTTAGAAGGTGTGTAATTATTTAGATCTAGATGGTGGGTTTGAGCAAAGGAATCATATTTGCTACATCGAGTTTGATAATTAGATGAAAGAGAATCATTGCATAACTCGAATAACTTAATGTGACAAACGTCACTAAAAAAGTGAGGATAACCCAAGCACCAAAAAGGTACAGACATATAGAGCTTTTCACGTTTATTTAATTTTAACTTTTTTTAGCTGAATATATTATTCTTGATTGTCATTTGGTTGTGAATAAATAATAAATAAATAACAGATAGCCTACTGCTACCAATTTAACCCTGAACTTCACACAATTTGCCAAATTGATGCTCTCTTTTCTTGATTAATCTCATTGAAATCATGCAGTGTATATCCTAAAACACCTTTATTGCTGAATCTTCAACACATCCCCAAACCTTTCATCTTCCACTCTCTCCAATTATAAACAGGGGAAGAGAGATGAGCTATATAGATTCGCTCAATCAGACAGGAATCCAAGAGCTATAAGCCTATAACAAATCTGAATACAAATTAATGTAAAACGTGGATGCTTAATTCAATCTATGAGACACCAAAGCAACAAATTTTATAATCTTTAGGCTCCAACTATGAGAACGAGCGCGCCAAAAGGGCCATCACATGCATAACCCAAATAGTGGCATCTTATACCAAGAATTATACTATTATAAAAGTGCTTCAAGATGAATCTGAGAATCTCTAATACTTAACAGAGACAAGGAATGTCATGGACCAAGATTCAGTTAGTTAAGCCACCTAGAGACCAGCAAATTATAAAATAGAGCATGACTAATAATTCAACAACTAGGTTTCTGAAATTGACTCAGGCATAATGCCAGTTTCAGAGATAAATATACTGCATGACACATTAATCACAACCGCATATGTATAATAATTGCATTCAAAGGGTCATCATCTAAACAGAAAAAAGTTGTGGAATGTACTAAACATCCCATTAATCTGTGAATATAGTTTTGCATGACACTGAAACACATTATCATAGTTTGGGATATCTAAAGCCTTCTAGATCAAGCAGAAAACAGCAAAGAGGTCCTAATAGTTACCAATATAAAGACCTATCACAAACTAGAACAAACGAAAATCGCCCATCGTATTTCAACGACTCAAGACCGATAAACCATGACTTTCAACCGCATCAAAGTCTTGGAACTGAAACCCTTCAAAACCAACCAAAGAAACCCTAGGATTCCCGATCTTGCCACGGCAGGAGTAAAACTAACCGCAACATAGAAATGCAGCATAAAAATGAGCTACATTAACCGATCCATACTACAGAAGAATAGCCTAATATAGTCTTGAAAGCAATCACAACATTCATCATCCATGTTTCGGAAATTGGAAATTTCACATAATATTTGAAGAATTAAAAAACAACTGAATAATGGTGAAGAAAATAACTTACTGGATTAAGATCCATGTTTTGGGAATTACGATTCGCAAGATCTCCTTCAACTTCAAACCTTCCGATGATTTCCTCTGGACTGATTGATGGTCGTCTGTCGTTATTTAGTCCAGTTATACGAATTGGGGGATATCATATTCACCTCCACCATTTTGCGATTTGGTGATGAATATTGAGTTCTGGGTAATTATCGATTGGCCCCTGTAGTTTATTCGACATATCAAATAGTCCCCCAAGTTCTTTCTAAATATTATGAGAGTTCAGCCACACACAATTACAATGTAGTACTTCCTTTTTTTTTTTTTTTTTCTTTTTAATAAGTCGCAATGTAGTATATTTTCTTATAGCTACAACTACACTGAATTTATTAGTGTATTTTGAATAATAATCGACCTAAGACTAGTTTTAACACAATGTGTGTGCAGTCAAATGACAGAAGAAGATTGAATTATGAAAAGAAAAATGTACAGCAACAATCGATTGTTGTCAAAGATGGCAACTTATCATATTACATTTTTTATTAATCCTTATTCCTTCATGACGTTTGTGGATTTTTTTTTTTAATAAAATCTTAAATAATTACTATGAATAATCATATACAAAAAGTTTATTTTACAATTCGTAATTTTCATTAAACTCAATATTGACATACAATTAAAAAATATTTCATTGGTCCCATAAAACATGTCAAATTTTTTTACATATGCATTCCTTTTTTTAGACATTTTCTCCACTCAAAATATGTGACTTTTTTACACTCACAATACGAATAAAATAACAATAAATTTCTTAAAATTCGGGTCAGCCCAATTTTGACATTATTTTATGGGGCATAAGGAGTAATATATTCTCACTTATCTTCTATTTGTTGATTATGGATCCTTTAACGGTGGCAAAAAAATATTTAGCTTTTAATAAAAGATACTAATATCATTATACGGTGGTTCAACAGTGAATATCAATCATCCAAAAATAATCAAAAGACTGCCTCACTATTTGTAGGTTCTTTTTTAATTTTAATTTTTCATTTTTGTATCTCATCTACAGTAATCTATATAGTTTAATTGATCAATTAATTTTTTCTTAGATAATGATTTCCTAGTATCTTAGAGCAGTGGAAAAGTGGGTCTTCATACCATTACTACAAGTTATGTTCAATGTAAGCTATATTCATTGTGGGGAAGCTTCAAGTTAAAGAGATGCTTAAACTCTTAAAATCAGACATTAAGACTTGGAGCAAGGAAAACTACAGTGAGCTGGATAACAAAATTGAAGTTTGCCAGAAAACTTGAGAGAGATGGATAAACTTCAAGAGGATAGAGACCTTGATGAAGGTGAAATGGAGTTACTCGGGGATTCCAAGGTTGAACTTTGGCACTGGAAAAAAGTCAAAGAGAGTTATATTTACCAGAAAGCGAGAGTCCATTGGATCAAAGAAGGAGATGCTAACACTGCATTCTTTCACATATGTGTTAAGTCTAGATCGAATACCAACACGGTCGAGGGATTGATTATTAATGGTACTTGGGAAGATGATGTAAAGTCGGTCAAAGATGCAGTTATGAATCATTTCAAGTCTCAGCTTTCAAGGAAAAACGAAAAGAGATTTGCCATCAACTCACTTGTGCTGAAAAGGATCGACCAAGCTGACAACGAGATGTCATCGCCCCTTTTTCTTTTTCAGAAATTGAAATCAAGGAGGCGGTTTGGGGTTGCGGTGGAAACAAAAGCCCAGGACCATACGGATTCAGCTTCAAATTCATCAAGAAAATGTGGTAGGTGCTTAAGAATGAGTTTACACAGTTCTTAAATGAGTTCCACCAGAACGGAAAAATTGTCAGAGGCACTAAAAGATTCTTGCGAAGATTTTAGCAAAAAGATTGGCGAAGGTCATGAGTAAAATTATCTCTGATAACCAAAGTGCATTTGTGGGGAATAGACAGATTTTGGATAACATCTTGATTCTCAATGAATCGATTGACTTTCTCAAGAGGTCTGATATCAGCAGTTTGATCTTTAAAGTTGATTTTGAGAAAACATACGAGTCGATTTTGTGGGAATATATTGATGAAATGATGGATGAGATGAACTTCTGCCCAAAATGGAGACTTTGGATGAAAAGTTGTCTCTCGTCTGCTACTATGTCTGTTCTAGTGAACGGTAGCTCTTCTGGCGAATTTTCTCTTCAACGTGGTATAAGACAAGGTGATCCTCTTTCTCCATTCCTTTTCCTCATTGTGGCTGAAGGTTTGAATTGTTTAATGCATAAGGCATGCAGCTGCAACCTCTTTGAGGGTGTTGAAATTGGAAGAGAGAAAGTTGTTGTGAGTCATTGATTGGTCGTGGTTTGGTGATATATTTTGGAGTATTGCTTTTATTATTTATATAATCATGTTTATAGAGTTAATTGAATATTTCTTAATCTATTGTAGGTGTTGATTTTAATTTGGAGGAATAAGCATGAATATAGAGGATTTTTGAAGTCTTAAAGATGTTGAAGTTCTTACATGTACGAGAGTCAAGCGGTATGGGCATACCGCACAGTATGTATTGAAGCTGAAGTTGAACGTTTGGAGATATTATTGGAAGGTTGATTTGCACGTGATTTTTGGGCTGCTGCACGGAAATTCACCTGTTGACCTTTGGACTATTATTATTATTATTATTATTATTATTATTATTATTATTATTATTATTATTATTATTATTAGACTTTATTTGATTAATTTCCTAATTAGATTAGAATTAAATATTTTATTTCCTTATTATTATAAGTTTTATTAGGTATTTAAATAAAGACTCCTTCTAGGAGCTGGGAGACATACGATAGATTAGTTTTCTTACGTGAACTTCTTCTTCTCTCCAGCGAGAGTTTGTAGTTTTCTCCGTCTAGCTTGAATTTGTCTATGAATTCAAGCTAGGCATTTTGATTCTGGTAAAGATTGATGAAGCCCTAGCATGATTTTCTGTAAGATCGAATTTGTTTTCTCCTTTAATTCTTATGCAAGCATATGTGATTCTCTGTGTTTAATGTCGATTCTGCTAGATAGTTGCAAATATTTAGTAGTTCGGAATTCATTAGTAGCCAATTAAATCAACTATCCGTAATTGTGGTTTAGGTTTAATTAGTGGTACATTGATTCTTCAGAATCAAGGGATGAGCAGTCTTAATTCGATAATCCTGTGTCAGAGTTTATTGGTTTTGAATCGGGTCTCTCTCGTTATTAATGTTGTCGGCTCATTAAATCTATAGAGTGTCTTTTACAGTTGTCAGTCGATTAGGGAATAACTGGTGAAGTGTCTTCCTAATTATCGAACAATTTAGGGGAGATAAGATCGCGTCAGAAGTGTCTTCAGTGGTCATAACCGATTTATTTGCAGGAATTAAAGTTATCATTGCATCGATGATCGGAATAATCAAGTTAGGGTGGAGTTAATTGGAAATCGGAATCTTTATTATCTTTGTTAAATTCTAATTTCTTTGTTCGTTAGTTAATTTAATTTCTTTGTTTATAAACTCTCAAATATGTCATTTAGTTTTGTTTAGTTTAAGTATTTTGCTGATTGGAAATTAGGAGAATTCTCACCGGTCCTTTGGAAGACGATCTTACTTACCATTGTACTGTGCAGTGTGGCATACCGACTGCGTGTCAGATTATTTTTGGTGAAAAACGACAAACCAGTCATCTTCAGTTTGCAGACGACACAATGATTATTGGTAAGGCCACTCTTTACAATGTGATGGTGACTAAATGTATTCTCAGGTTATTTGAAATTTCTTCGGGCTTAGAGTTAATTTTCTCAAAAACTCTATTCATGGTATTAGACTGGATAGTAGACTAATTGTCTCATGGGTTGCAAAATTGGAAGTTTTCCTTTTATCTACTTGGGCCTACTGATTGGTGCTAATCATAAGAGAAAAGAAATCTGGAAACTGTCATTGAAAGGTTTCGAAAGAAGCTATCAGGCTGGGATAAAAGAGCTTTGTCTTTCGATGGTAGAATCACTCTCTTAAACTCGGTTCTTTCAGCATTACCACTTTATTACCTTTCTTTTTTCAAAGTCCCAGTGAGCATCATCAAAATCTTGAGTAGATTGCAGCGTGATTTCCTTTGGGGGGAGTGATAACTGTAAAAAAACTCTTTGGGTGTGTTGGGATAGAGTTTGTCGTAAAAAATCTGATGGTGGACTCGGGGTTCGAGATTTACAAGCCTTTAATTCGACTCTCATTTGCAATTGGTTCTGGAGGCTCTCCAAGAATCAAAATTCTCTTTGGGTGAGGATCCTTAGATCTAGATATGGGATGATGGCTGACGGGGTAAGGCCTGTGACTAATGGTAAGTTGGAATCTTTTTGGTGGAGGGACTTGAAAATTATTTTCAAAGGGTTGGAGGGGAACATTGTCTGCCAGAAATATTTCCTTTTCTTTAGGTAATGGGATGAATTGCTTGTTTTGGGAGGATCCATGGGCTGGGGGAGGAGGGGGGGATACTCTTAAAACTAGATTTTGGAATTTATATTGCTTGTCTTCTCAAAAGGGGAGTAAGGTTGGGGAGATGGGTATGTTTAGAGAGGGTGAGTGGGTGTGGAGTTTTGTGTGGGAAAGAGCTTTTAATTTTGCTGAATTTGTGGATTTTGTGGAGTTGTGGTCTATTCTTTGCAGGGTTTCTATCCGTCAATCTGTGAGTGACTCTATCTCGTGGAAGGGTGCTAATGCTGGAAATTTTTCTACTAAGGAGATGTATTCAAACATCCACAAAGCTATCTTCCCCACGGATAACTCATCGGCTGCATTCAAAGACATTTGGGCTAAAGGAGTTCCCATCAAAGTTTCATATTTTGCGTGGAGAGCTTTTCTTGACAGAATCCCAACGAGAGAAAATTTGTTGAAAAGAGGAATTTTATTAGGGAATGGTGATCAATGCTGCCCTCTTTGTTCCTGCCTTTTGGAATCCACCGATCACCTCCTTCTGTTGTGCCCATTCTCTGTCAAAGTGTGGGAGCTTATCTGTAAGTGGATGAACATTTCTCCTATCTCTTATGTTTCGCTTTTGGACCACTTCAATGAGTTCGTTGAGCAAGGTAAGAATAAGAAAGGAAAACTAATGTGCAATACCATGTGGCAATGTGTTTGTTGGAAGATTTGGAAAGCTAGAAATGAGAAAGTATTTAAAGATAAAAATCCTGATGCTCATAGAGTGGTGGATGGTATTATTTTTAATACGTGGAGATGGTTGAATGCTTTTTATCCAAACAAGTTTGGCTACTCGACCCATGACTGGGCTTTGGATCCTTGTAATTATCTTTTGGCATAGATGTACTTGTCTCCGTTGTGAGGTGTTTGTCTTCTTTTCATTTTGTACGGGCTTGAGTACTCCTTGTACTCCTCTCCCTTTTAATTAATTGATTTTACATTTCAAAAAAAAAAAGTTATATTCATTTTATTTATTTTTTAATTGTGTGATTAATTAGGGTCAGACCATTTTTTTATTTGCCTCCATCACTATGTTTTATGGGACGAAAATGAAGGAAAAGAATTCAACATCAATTTTTGTTTTTATTTTTCTTTTTCGACCGTTGCAAATTCATTCATTATAAAATTTTAAAAGCGGAATTGAATGGAACGACGCTCCATCTCAATCATCACTGTTTAATTCCCCTAAATCTCATTTCTCTCTCTCTCTAAGAAACCTGGCATTTATAACTATGGGAGATGATAACGCCGAAAACAACGAGACGAAATCATCCATAATGGTAGCGAAAGCAGTGCACCCGCTCCAGCAGATCGCCGGAACGCCGACGCACAAACTCCTCCTGAAGCAGTGGCTGAAAGAGGAGGAGCTGATCCTCAACCGCCTCTCTCTCAAGGAAACTCAGATCGACGCCACCAGCAAAGAGATCACCCACCTCTACTGCATGTTCTTCCTCTTCCACTCCACCGCCCTCCTCCTCCTCTTCACCGCCGGCGGCCACCTCTGCAAGAGGTCGTGGGTCCCATCCCTCTGCTCCATCCTCTGCTCGCTGGGATTCATATGGGCGATCCGGTACAAGATCGAGACGGAGTCCCATTTGAAGAAGCTTCTGGATCGGGAGAAAGAGGACTCGAAGCTGCTGGCCAAGTGCGTGGAGGAGTTGAAGCGGAAGGGAGTGGAGTTCGATCTGCTTTTGGAAGTCGACGCCCTGCGCCGGGCCAAGAGTTTGCGGGTTGAATCCAAGCCCGTTGGGAAATGGTCGGCCCGGGATTTCGTTACCCTGTTTTTCTTCACTGTTTCTTGTTGTGTGTTGCTGTTGAACAGACTCATTTTGTGCTCATAATGCGTTCATACAAATTTCATACATTAAATCTCGTTGTATGCAAATGCAAGCAACTAAAAATGAATGATCTAGATTGATTGTATTTCAAACATTGATAGACAAGTTGTTATTTAATTTTCATTTTTTTTAATGGCAAGATTGATTGCAAATTTTATACTCCTAATGATGTCAATCTCAATTTGCAACAATCATTTCAATTTCAATTCTCGGTAGAAGAATGTCCAGATGATGATTATTGGGTATTAGACTGTTTTTATACTTTGTCAAAGAAATATAATCCAGTGCAAGTTTACGAAAATTGGCCTTTTATTTATAACTAGTAGAGAGATAAGTGCTCTTGTTTAAGATAATTAATTTATTACAAATATTTGTAAATAAAAAAAATTGTAATATATATTATTAATTTTAACTATTATTAACTTTAATAATTATTAGCAAGTACTCCCTCCGTCCCATAACAAAGTGGCTCATTTCATTTCAGCACAGGTATTAAGGTGAAGGGTAAAAATTGGTTAAAGTGGTATGGTCCACGACTTTTGAAAGGTTAATTATTTCCTTATTTGGAAACGAACCACTTGTTATGGGACACCCCAATATAGACAACGAGCCACTTGTTTCGAGACGGAGGGAGTATGTGCAAATAGGAATGATAATGGGTCTACTATCTCCCATCATCAATTTAACATAAATCAATCTATAACTTCCTCATCTGATCGCGCATAACGAACAAACCTTCATATTTTAATCTTAGAAGTAAAATTAATAAAAAGAGGGGAAGTAATGACCCTATTCATTTCAATCTCTTTTGTCATTTTCTTCCAAATTATAGCGTATTTTATTAGAAAATAAGTTTATGGTAATATTTTTACTTAGTATAAAAATTAGAAATAAATTAATGGACTCGAGGCAGCGAGAACGATAAGAAACGTATAAAAAGAAAATGATTTTTATGTAGACCTTAAAATAAGCAAATTCATCTGTATAATTTAAATATATCTTCTATTTTGTGTACAAATTTAAAAAAAATTATGATGGTGGTAAAGAAAATCTATTATAATTTAATTAATTTGATTAACGACCTTAGTACTTACTTAGAATAATCAAAATGCACGTTATGGTATTCCAATAATATGTAGAAACGTCGCCCCCATATTGTTTGTGAAAATAATTCTAAATCACAAACCATAATATACACGTACTCTGAAAGTGAAAGAGGAATATTATAATAGAATATATTTGTTTGGATTTTCATTTATAACTAACCAACAAAATATTTGAATATTGAAATATTAACAATAAAGAAAAATTTGCTGAATATTGTGTTCTTTGAATGATTAAATTAAAGTATTATTCTAAAATATATATCTTTAATCTCTTTAATGGTTCTTGTATCTGTATAGTTAAATAATTTTATAATACATAATGATAAGAGGTGTAATAATTTTTAAGTGTCTCAAGTATCAAGTTTTAATTTCTCATACTCTTTTTTGTTACCTCTATTTTCTTTTTCAAACCTAGTATATATGTATATATATATATTTAATTTTCTATTATATTTACATATATTCATAATTATTTAAAATTAAACTTTAATTGTTTAGTGTATTACAATGATAAGATGAAAAATCAATTGTCATGTACTATTTCAACTTTAATTTGATTGAGAGTTGAGACTGTATTTACCAATAAATATAGATTTAATTTACATAAAAAATTACATCTTTTACACCAAAAAATCATTTTTATCGTTTTTATGGGATGCTTTTAAATTTATGAAATTAATTTATCAATCATTAATTTATATACTCCCTTCATGAACCATAGTGGCTAAAAATACTTCATAATTTCAGTAAGAAAAATAATTTATAGGTAGATGTTAGAAAAAAAATCATTTGTGAAAAATATTTATCTAATATTAATATGCTAGTGTTCATTTGTGAGCAGTTACGTGAATAATCTCTTTAGTAATTAAAATCGCTAAACTGCTTAAAAAATCTTCAAGAACCCATTTTGAACTACGAGATCAACCCTGTTGGAAAAATTAGTAAAGATTTTGATTTATTCCAAAATCCAACCGATCCTAACCGAGTAGATGAAGTCATCAGTCTGAACTTAGCTAGAGCTCACTATTTGAGCACATAGATTTTATCTTTACAGGATTCAAGCTGAAGAAGTTAACCAAACTGAAGAAGGAAGTTCATGATGAACTTGGTCAGTCAGACGAGAACACGACTGACTCCATAACTGATAAATGCAGCTCATGCATGTCGAGCAAATGTGTTGAAGTCAGACATCCCAAAGTCAAGAAGCAAAGACTTAGAAGACGTTGAAGAAAAAAGAGTTCATATGCAAATTCAAATCTACTCGGAAATACAAGACAACCCGTAACTTTCCATAAATTGACCGACCACAGAGACTTGCATAAAGCAAGAGTTGCAGTTACCATTTTAGGAAAGATTGCAGAGGAGTAGGTGGAGTGCCATACTTTTTGGCAAAGAAAATGGCTTTTTCCAACGTCTAATTGATCTCCTTATCTATAAATAGAGATCACAAATGCGACAAGATGACTGGAAAGATTCACGCACACAAGTATTCAAGCAGATTCAAGAGAGTAGTATTCTCACTAGTAAGAACATCCAAGAGTGAGAAGCTAAGTTGTAGAGAATATCGAGTTCTCCTCCTTAGCTTATTTCTAGCTTCTCAGAATTCTCATTCTTTGATCGAGTCTAGAAGTTTGGATCTTGATGTATCTAAGCAAACTATATGAAAAGATCGAGTCTCTGAGCCTTTGGAAGAAGCCTCCACTTTTCTAAGTGTTGAAGGCTTCATAGTAGGAAAAAAACATCCAACCTCACCCTTAGGTTTTCTTTGAACCTGTAATCAAAGAGTCTAGGTCTCTTAGAACCCGTAATCTAAGATAGGTTGTGCACTTGCCTGCAAAAGTATTGTAAGGTCTTGTTCGAATCCGTAGTCGAACTGGTTAGGCTGTTTGGTGACCCTAAACTAAGCGGAACGTTTGATAAGCACGTGCAAGCTTATCTAGTGGATTATTTTCCTCGAATAGAAAGTCGTGGATGTAGGAGGTCGATCTCTGAACCATGTAAAAATACTGTGTTCTTTATTTTCAGTATTTACATTCAATTTTCTAACTAACTGACTTTGCATACAAACTGATTTACAAACTATACTAAGTATTTGATAATTTGACCTTCCCCTAAAGATTTTAGTTTATGTAACAAGTTTAATTTCCACCAACTTCCGCATAGCAAAACTCTTTAAAACCCCAGAATCACACAGTTGACCCTCAGTCCTAGAAGTCAACTATGAACCTGACTGTGCGACAGCTCCAACTAACTTTCTCAGTTGTTGAGTGTATGAACTGAGCAGTTCAACTAAAGAAAAAATTTTAATTTCAAAAATCACTTGATGGTCCCGATACGAGTTACTGGTGTATGGGGGGGGGGGGGAAATACACCAGTTACGATTTTCAAACTTAACCCCCAAAAATAACTACAACTGAGTAGAGCAGCTCAGTTGGAATCGCAACTGAGTAAAGAACACTCAGTTGGAAGTGTAGTGCTGTGCGGAATGTGGTGGAAATTAAACTCATAATACAACTCACGCTTTTATGGACGGTTGGTCAAAAACCAAAACAGTTGAGAATGCACAAATGCGGTTTGTATGATGGTTAGTCAGTCAGATGAGAATGCAAGAAATAACTGAATAAAGAAAAACACAACCACACAGAGATTTAACGTGGTTCGAAGATAACACTCCTACGTCCACGGGGAGTTGTGAGTCCATACAACTCAGTCCAAGTTCTTCTGGACAAACCACATAGCTTACGCGGGTTGTGCAACCGTTAAGGATAAGTTTGCGGGTACTTATCAACCTTACAGATTAGTTTACGGGTACTAATCAACTTGTCTACTCAGTTACGGGAAGAGTAGGGTCCTAAAACCTTTTCAGGTATGAAAGATAAGGTTCCAACTAACAGCTCGAACAAGAAGTGAGCTGGGATCTAACACTCTACGAACTCTCACAAAGTGATGTTCTCAAGGTTCAATCTAAAGACACTCAGACACAATCTAATGCTCTAGAACTCTCAACAAGTGATGTTCTTAGAGACTAAATCTAATTCAGCTCGAGTAAGGAATATAGTTCTTTCTTTCGCTCTGTCTCGTCTGGTGTGTCTTCTCTTGTGAGTCTTCCTCTTTTCTCCAATGAATGGAAGCCTCTATTTATAGGCGGAGAGAATCACTAGCCGTTGGAGGAGCCGTTGATCTCTGGTCTTCGAAAGCGATGGCTTGTCTCTCATCTCTGCAGACTTTCCTGATTTGGCAACTGCGTGCTTCTGCTTTCCATCTGAGACAGCCTTGTGTTGGGCCAAATGAGGTAATGACTGAACGGTCAAACCCTCACGTGACTTCCTTTTGAAATTCAAATTTAAACCTTTGTTCGTTAACCTTGGTCGGACGGTTGAGAAGCTTGATCTTTATCTGAGTGGTCTTCAGCTGATGTTCTATCTGAGAGCTTTTGTCTGATTAGGAACGGTTGAACTCTCAGCTGACTTTGAACTTCATCTTGTTGATCTTAACTGATTGAGTTTACAACTGATATTCCAACTAGAACGCTCAGTTGTCCTTCTTGTATCTGACTCTGCTCAGTTGGCTTTGAACGCTCAGTTGTCTTCCTTACAACTGATGTTCTATCGCAACTTCCCCCTTTTTCAATGTTTGGATGACTTTTGCATCTTCATTCTTTAAACTCTCAGATGTGAGTCTTCTCCTTTGAGTTGCTCAACTGATGTTCTAACTTGTGAACGTTCAGTTGATGTTGCTTCCTTCATTTGATGTTCTAACCGAGTGATTGTGACTTCCCCATTTTAATTCACATCTACTGAACGCTCAGTTATCTTCCTCACAACTGATGTTCTATCTGAGTGAAGCCTTATTGCCATCTTCAGCTGGAGACCTGTAAAGATAAAATCTTAACTTTGCTCAAACAGTGAGCCTAACTACTAACATTAGGTTCTGGCAACATCTACTCGATTGGGGTCAGTTGGTTTTGGAATTCATCAAAACTCTTACTAATAAATTTCCGAACAATTTCTCCCTTTTTGATGATGCCAAAACCACTTACAACTTTAAACCACTACTGATCTAAACCTCATTAACTTATCTAAAATCTCAGCTGAAATTCTAGACAGCCTATAAGATAAAACATCAAAGGGTTAGCACAGTTATAACATGGTATTTAAAAGACTTTGCAATTCAGAGCTTGGACAATGAGGGATTGTTCATCAAGGTGAATCGAATATATATACTTGAAGTTTTCATTACAACTGATGATTACACAAATAGGTACAAAATAGTTAAAAATTACATCAGTTGCTCAAAAACTAATTTAGCTCAAAACTTCTAGCCATACTTGCTGAAGATACGGACAAAGATCTCTCTCTTTGCAGCTGATTCGATCCCAGAATCAACTCCATGTTCTCTGCACACTTGTCTTGCTTCAGCCATGAGTTTCCGTCTGTCGGGAGTGCTTGTGCCTGAGATGAACGGAGGGCGGTAAGTGACTTTCTTGGGAGCAGGGACGGTGTTCAAGTCATATCCGGCAGTGATCATGGCTCGTTTAAATTGACTAAACATCCCCGGATCCCCAGTATGCAGCTCGGTCAATGCTTCTCTGAAAGCTATCTGTGGATCCTCAGTTGTATAAACTTTTCTGTAGTAGAAGTCATTCACAAATTCTTGTTTGAATGACTCCCAGTCTTCATTCCAATCAACTGGCATCCACATGTCAACGTGCTTAAACCGAGATTGGAGCTTGGACTTCCCTTGCAGCTGATGTTGCCTCTTTCTTGCCTCAGCCTTTGCTTGATGTTTGTTGATTCTTTTTCGGCTACGGCTGGCAATGTTCCTGTCCAAATTTCTGGCAATTTTGTCCAGCTCCTCCTCAAACTTCTTGACACCTTTGGCTTGGCCAGCTGCGAACTTCTTAATCCATGCAGGATTCATATAATCATTCTCCTTAGCACCCATAGCTTTTGCAACAGCAATGCACTCTTCGGTTGTGATGCCATCGAGTTCTGCGTCGAGTTCTGCTGCTACCTCAGCTATGGCATCGTGGGAGATTCCAGCTTGCTTGGCCTGCTCAATGTCCTCAGCCAGTTGATCTCCGACAGCAGTAGATTTCTTTTGATGTTTCTTGTCGGTTGGCTTCATCGGATCAGACATTTGAGTTGTCTCTGTCTCTTCCAGCTGAGATTTTGAAACTCCTTCCCCCTGAGTTTCAGCTTCCTCTGGCTGCTTATCTTCCCCCTTTTTGGCATCAGCAAAAAGAGTTGCGATTGAGCCATTCAGGGAGGTGAGGGCTTGTTCAGCGATCTGAACTCGATTGAATAGTTCATCAACTGCACATTCTATTTGAACCTTCTTTGCCAGTTCACCGTCACCACGCTCTTGTTCTGCTTTCCTCAAGGCGGCGAGAGTTGCGGAGGTTTCGGCTTGAAAGGCTGCAAACTCAGCTCTATGAAGCTCGAACTGAGAAACCCATTCTTGATCTTGGGTGTGTTGAGACTTAGCGAGGTTGGAGTCTGCGACGGACTTGTATATGTTCAGATCTGAACTGACTGCACGAACTGAGGTCTTGAGTTCATTGATGGCTGTGCTGGAGGATGTTGTGAATGCATCCATCTTCTTCTTCATCTCAACATTATCTGCTAGCAGCTGCTTGTTCTGCTCTTCCTGAGCTTTGATCAGGAGCAGCTGTTCTTCTTTGTTCTGCTGGATGGTTGACAACAGCTCTGTTCTCAGCTGAGTGACCCTCTCAGATATCAGCTCACAAATTTTGTCTGTAGAAGGAGTTGTCTGAGCAGAGGGTCCAGACTGGTCTTGCTGCTGATCTGGTTGGTCAGCTGGTGGGGGCAGTACAGTGACCATGGCCTGACGATTTTCCAGGTACTGTTGAAGTGTAGCCTCTTCCTGCTGAGCTGCTGCTTCAGTTGCATCAATCTCATCGACAAACTCAGCACTCTTGGCTAGCATAGAGTCCAGAAAGGTGACAGCTCCTGCATTGTTGCACAGATCCCTTGAGTCTGTCCCTTCAGCCTTGCTGAGATCAAATCTGCGACTCAGAACAACGACCTTGTTCTTGTATGCAACCTCAAGGTTGGAGTAGTCGAAGTACTCTCGCAGGCGTGACTCATCAGCCTTGAGGTGGTCCCAGCCATAGATTCGGAGGGTGTCTTCCTTGACATACCAGTAGCTGAAGATGATGCTAAACTGGTATATCAGCTCCGTGCCAAACATGGCAAAGATCGGCATGTGGCGAGCTTCAGGAAACATCCCGACGAGCTTCTTGAAGCAATAGGCCAGCTTACCTTCATGCTCAGCTACAACCGCCTGATGGTCTTCTTCTTCATTGATGGGGGAGGGTTCTATTGAGTAGGTATATGGTTCAAACGGTTCTTCAACATTGGCCAAAGAACTAGTCACAATGTCGGCATCGAGCGAGAGGCTCGGAATCATTGTCTGAGGATCAGTTGTGAGAATCTGATCCTCTTTGGTTGGTGATTGGGCTGGCTGGTCAGTTGGACTGGGTAGGGATCTGGTCGAGGTTGGGATTCCTTGGACTGTATCAGCTACGGGTGGGGGAGAGGGTAAGCTGTGTTCTGACTCCTCAGATGATGACGAGCTATCTGAGGATGAGCTCGACTCAACGACATCTGTTTCCTTCCCTTCCACCATTGACTCAGGATCTCGAGGAGCTAAGGTATACGCAGCTGGGTCAACCGACGAACTTGACTCAGTTGACTTCTCAGCTGGTGTGTCCTCCGCTAGCTTCTCCTCAGCTGGCAACTTCTCAGCTGGTTGCACAGCTGGCTTCTTGAATCGTATCCTCGGTCTCTTCAGGAGAGGTAGCTCCTCTTCTTCTTCTTCTTCTTCTTCTTCTTCTTCTTCTTCTTCTTTTTCTTCTTCTTCTTCTTCTTCTTCTTCTTCTTCTTCTTCTTCTTCTTCTTCTTTTTCTTCTTCTTCTTCTTCTTCTTCTTCTTCTTCTTCTTCTTCTTCTTCTTCTTCTTCTTCTTCTTCTTCTTCTTCATCAGTCTCATCCCTCAGCTGGCGTTTAGAAGTTGATCTGGTTGTTCGCCCAACTGCTGGAGGAGGTTGAGACTTCAACTGCGCCTCAGCTGTGTCTGCTTCCACAGCTGGCTTTCCAGCTCCCTTCTTCTCTTTGGGAGTGTACACAGCTGACAAAAAGTCCTGAGCCTTTTTGGCTGTGGGGAACAACAGCATCTTCTTGAGAGGCGTCTCCTCGCTGTCTTCCCAAGTTAAGTTTTGATCCTCTGTGGCACGCATGATCAGCGCAGAAATTTTAGTGCCGAAATTTTAGTACCGCTCTCCGGACTCAGAAGTGGTCTCGGAGATCTTCTGTTGCTCCAATACCAACTGCCTTTCAAAATATTTCAGCCAGTTGATGTTGTGGTTCTCTTCCAGCGCCTTCTGCTGCTTAAGCTTTGGTCTGCTGATGTCACCAAATGCTCCACCATAACTAAAAGCGCACTTGGAAATAACATCAAACAGAAGTCGATGTTGAGGCTTTAATTTAGTTCTTTGCAAGCTACTCTTCATCTTTTCTAAGATGATCAGGGCCTGCTGAAGAAATTCATCTGCTGTTGCATCCGTGCAGTTATCAACCAGGTCAGTGGCCTGAGGATTCCGTGGGATGATTTTTCCCAATTCGTGTGAGACTTGAATCTCAACGGCTGAATCTTGGATTGATCGGGAGACGCCGTCGCATTATTTGCAGGAGACATTTGAGACGAGTCCAACTCCCGACTCGTGACGTAGATTCAAATAGAACTCTCCGACTTGCCTCCGAAGCAGGAGGGAGGGAGTGAGAGTTGCCCAGTGAAGAAGGCTGTACGCAGAGAGAAGTCCGGCGAGGGGAGAGAGCTCTGGTGACTTCAGCGCGTCTGTCGAAAGAATATGCTCAAAATGTATCTTCGATATCAGCATATCGAATGATTTCTGGAAAGTGGCTGGTTCTTTAGATACCATCTTCTTGGAGGATTTGGGTGCCATTGTGATTTGTAGTGAAGATGTATGTATATACAAGGAGGAAAGAGAATATTAGCCAAATTCGGAGAGACAGAATTGAAGACGATGATAAACAGTTGTATTGATATGCACGAATGAGGAAAGTAGGAGATATCTTCCTGATTTTTCGCCTTATATAGGTCTTGACTCGGATGAAATCGACGGCTGGGGTTAAATGGCGCGAATCCATCAACGGCTGAGATCACGCGGCTGTTGACTATCTTTGACTTGACGTTTTGATCCGAGTTCCAATCAGCGCGTGAGAAGGTGTACAGTTTATCTTGTCAGCCCAGTCGCACTATAAAGTAGGCTATGGATGTTCCGCCGTACTTTACATTTAATGCGACATGATGGCTATTTTTAATGTAACTGACTAGTTCAGGAATGTTTGAATTTATTTCAAACATTCTCATTTAAAAACATATCACCTTCAGCCATAAATGTTACCTGCCAGCTGATGTCGAAATCAGCTGAGTTCCCATGTTGCAGCATACCATCAGCTGACTCGAGTTCGTCTGTTCAGCTGATGTCTGATTCCTTCGGTTGGCAATCTGCATCTGATCGGCATACCATCAGCTGACTCGAGTTCGTCTGTTCAGCTGATGTCTGATTCCTTCGGTTGGCAGTCTGTATCTGATCGGCATACCATCAGCTGACTCGAGTTTGTCTGTTCAGCTGACGTCTGATGTCATCAGTTGGCGATCCGCATCTAAAATTCCCCCTTCATCTGAGCTTCCCCCTCAGATGGATATCTATCTCTTCACTTCCGCTGGTTCCTCATCTGATGGATCCAACAATCCAAGTAGATCACATAGCATCTTGAACCGCGCTTCGGCTAGAGATTTGGTGAAGATGTCAGCTCGCTGAATCTCAGTTGGAGTCTTTTCTCCATGGAAACGTCTTTCTTCTCAACTGTGATCTAGAAACTCAGTTCCATGATCTGATCGGATGGAAATAATTTTTATCTCTTGTTGGTTCGATATCCGATCCATCAACTTGGGTAGCTCATCTCGGGTTTCACTCTTGTGGCGCATGAAGATGGTCCACGTATATCTTGAGTAGTCATCAGTTACAACCAGGGTGTACTCGTTCCCGTTCATGCTCTTTGGTGTAACTGGCCCGAAGAGATCCATATGGATCAGCTGTAACACTCGGTCGGTTGAGGGAGTTGACTTCAACCGGAAGGAGGATTTAGCGAGCTTTCCCAGCTGGCATGCACTGCAGATGTGTGTTGTTGAAAACACTCGGTTTGGTATGCCTCTTGCATGTTCTTGTCTGGTGAGTCGGTTCATCGTCTTGAAGTTCAGATGGTTGAGCCTTTTGTGCCACAACCAGCTCACATCTGAACTGCTTTTTGATAGCAGGCAGGTATCTGGAAGACTGCTGTTCCAATCAGCGTAGTAGACATTCCCTGTTGGTGATCGATTTCCCAACAATATTACCTGCTTTGATCTGACATCCTTAACTCTGCAACCCTGTGCATTAAACTTGACAGAGAAATCATTATCACAGAATTGGCTAATGGAGAGCAAGTTATGCTTCAATCCATCAACATAAGAGACATTAGAAATCGAAACATGATTGGTTTCAAGGGTACCGTAACCTCTGGTGTAACCTTTTGAGTTATCACAAAAAGTAACTAAGGGTCCTTCTTTCTCCACGAAACTTCCAAGCAAATCCTTTAGATTTGTCATGTGTTTCGAGCATCCACTATCCATCACCCACATTGTAGCAGACGTTTTATTCTTCCTCAGCTGTTTCTCCTGTACCTGCAAAGAGAAACTCGCTTAGGTCCCCAATTTCAGTTGGATCCTGGAGGGTTAGAACCAGTTCTCCCTGGAACTGTGCGTCGCTTTTCCCTGTATACTCGGATGGATTTATCATTCCAGATCACTTTTCCTTCATCATCAACTATAACAACACCTCGGTTATCCTTAGGCTTGTTGTTAATAGTGATGTTCTGTTTCTTGGGAGGAGTTGGATTTCTCCCTTGTTGAACTCTCGGAGGTAAGGCTTTCCCCCTGTTTTGATGGTGATTTTTATCCTGTTTGATTTGTCTGGATGATCGGACGCCATGTTGGAATCTTCGTAGCTGATACTGATTCCATCTTCCTGACTGACGACGACAGCTGGTCATGCTCGGATGTTGATTCAAGTTGTGGCATGAATTTCTCCAACTGTTCGAACTGTTCCTTATTGGTTGACTCGGTTGGAACCTCTGGTTGAACTGATGATGGAACCGCTGTTGATTCAGATGGTTGAGTCCTTGTTGGCTTCGCGGTCGATTCCATTCTTTCTGTGGTCGGTTGTGTGGACGGTTCAGAGGTCGGTTCTGATTTTTTTTTTGTTTCGGTTGTATCTCCGACGCCTCTGGTTTCTCTTCTGTGACTTGGAACATTCCCCCTCGGTTGATGTCCCAACCGATGGAACGTTCTGTTCATCCACTGCTTCTTTTCCCTTCTCAGTTGGAGTTCCCTTGGTCGGTTGAGCTTGCTGAGAAGTGGAAGTTGCATTACTTTGGGGAGATTCAGATTCAACTGTGTTAGGTTCGACAACCTTGACCTCAACAGCTTTGATGAAGGTTGCTGGAGGAATTCCACTATCTTTAACCACATCGTAACTGAGTCCTGACAAGTCATCCATCTGTCGGCTGTATTTGATTAGATTCTCTATGATCTTGGATGACTGATATAGCTTGATCAGGTTGTCCTTTTCAGTTTGCAACTCTTTGAGAAGAACAGCTATATACTCGGACTGTTCGTCTGACTTTTTCACCAGCTGGCCGATCTGCGCCTCTTGCTTGTTCAACTGATCTTCCTGCTTCTTGATCTGTTTCTTTAACTCCTCATCAGTTGAAGCCTTAGGTTGGCTGGCAGCATTCAGTTGATTATTGAGATTGTCAATCTCTTCCGTTTGGCTCTTGATCAGATCGTCCTTGTCGGTTAAGGATTCTTCAAGCTTGGCGAATTGTACTTGAAGACTCTTAAACTCAACCGACTGCTGTTGCACTTCCTCATTGAGTGCTAATAAGTCGTCCCATGAGAGTTCCAACTCTTCATCTAGGGTTTCCTGCATGTTAGAAATAATGGAAGAATTCAAATTAGCAGGATTAGATTGTACCTCATTATCTTTGACGTCCATCTGCACACAACAACAAAAAAAAGGTGCAAGCAGATATGCACTAGCGTGATAAAGAGATCTGTTCAGTTGACCACTGAATAAAATTCCTCGAATTCACACCTTGTGAAACAGAGTCAGCAGTCTTTTGAACCACTGCTCTGATACCACTTGATGGTCCCGATACGAGTTACTGGTGTATGGGGGGAGGGGAATACACCAGTTACGATTTTCAAACTTAACCCCCAAAAATAACTACAACTGAGTAGAGCAGCTCAGTTGGAATCGCAACTGAGTAAAGAACACTCAGTTGGAAGTGTAGTGCTGTGCGGAATGTGGTGGAAATTAAACTCATAATACAACTCACGCTTTTATGGACGGTTGGTCAAAAACCAAAACAGTTGAGAATGCACAAATGCGGTTTGTATGATGGTTAGTCAGTCAGATGAGAATGCAAGAAATAACTGAATAAAGAAAAACACAACCACACAGAGATTTAACGTGGTTCGAAGATAACACTCCTACGTCCACGGGGAGTTGTGAGTCCATACAACTCAGTCCAAGTTCTTCTGGACAAACCACATAGCTTACGCGGGTTGTGCAACCGTTAAGGATAAGTTTGCGGGTACTTATCAACCTTACAGATTAGTTTACGGGTACTAATCAACTTGTCTACTCAGTTACGGGAAGAGTAGGGTCCTAAAACCTTTTCAGGTATGAAAGATAAGGTTCCAACTAACAGCTCGAACAAGAAGTGAGCTGGGATCTAACACTCTACGAACTCTCACAAAGTGATGTTCTCAAGGTTCAATCTAAAGACACTCAGACACAATCTAATGCTCTAGAACTCTCAACAAGTGATGTTCTTAGAGACTAAATCTAATTCAGCTCGAGTAAGGAATATAGTTCTTTCTTTCGCTCTGTCTCGTCTGGTGTGTCTTCTCTTGTGAGTCTTCCTCTTTTCTCCAATGAATGGAAGCCTCTATTTATAGGCGGAGAGAATCACTAGCCGTTGGAGGAGCCGTTGATCTCTGGTCTTCGAAAGCGATGGCTTGTCTCTCATCTCTGCAGACTTTCCTGATTTGGCAACTGCGTGCTTCTGCTTTCCATCTGAGACAGCCTTGTGTTGGGCCAAATGAGGTAATGACTGAACGGTCAAACCCTCACGTGACTTCCTTTTGAAATTCAAATTTAAACCTTTGTTCGTCAACCTTGGTCGGACGGTTGAGAAGCTTGATCTTTATCTGAGTGGTCTTCAACTGATGTTCTATGTGAGAGCTTCTGTCTGATTAGGAACGGTTGAACTCTCAGCTGACTTTGAACTTCATCTTGTTGATCTTAACTGATTGAGTTTACAACTGATGTTCCAACTAGAACGCTCAGTTGTCCTTCTTGTATCTGACTCTGCTCAGTTGCCTTTGAACGCTCAGTTGTCTTCCTTACAACTGATGTTCTATCGTAACTTCCCCCCTTTTCAATGTTTGGATGACTTTTGCATCTCCATTCTTTAAACTCTCAGATGTGAGTCTTCTCCTTTGAGTTGTTCAACTAATGTTCTAACTTGTGAACGCTCAGTTGATGTTGCTTTCTTCATTTGATGTTCTGACCGAGTGATTGTGACTTCCCCATTTTAATTCACATCTACTGAACGCTCAGTTATCTTCCTCACAACTGATGTTCTATCTGAGTGAAGCCTTGTTGCCATCTTCAGCTGGAGACCTGTAAAGATAAAATCTTAACTTTGCTCAAACAGCGAGCCTAACTACAACATTAGGTTCTGGCAACATCTACTCGGTTGGGATCAGTTGGTTTTGGAATTCATCAAAACTCTTACTAATAAATTTTCCAACATCGCTACTGGTGTATTTCCCCTCCCCCCCTCCAATACACTAATTACTCATTACCGGGACTGTGAACCTCCTTCATTGTGGGGTGATAGAGAGATTGTAGCCAACATCAAAATTTTATTTTAAATTTTTAATATTATTTTTATTTTAATACTTTGAGAAATTATAATAATGATTTTCAATTTTTCAAACTATGCAATATCAAAGCCCAATTGTTGAAGTACAATTACATCAGTCATGGTCGATATTTCATTCAGTTTTATGATGTAGTGTGATATTTTTTTGGTAAATAAAAAGTTTTTATTTCGCCATGCGAAAGAAAAAGCCCCACTTCTCTAAACATACAACCAACAAAACCAGCAATCTCACCATTCAAAAGATAAAAACGAAGCTAAGGAAGTAATCTAGCCACATTAGTGTTTTTTTGTACAATTGATGGCAATTTGTATAATGCATTGTCTTTGAACCTCCTGCACATCCCTTTGCTGCTGCTGAAACTTCCTCAGATTCCTCTCTTGCCATACATGATAGACTACTACTGAGAGCATCAATCTATATAGCAATTGACGCCCTTTTTTTGCTCGACATTGGGTCTCCATAAACATTTTTTCTCTATCCACACTGCTGCTTTGCGTGACATTCCACACCATGTTGTGATTCCTTCCCAAACAGCAGCTCCAAACACACATCCAAAGAATAGGTGGTCTATAGATTCATCCTCTCTGTCACATAAACAACACCTAGCTTCTACTTGCATTCCTATCCGTATCAAATTATCACAAGTAGATAGCTTTCCCAACACCATCAACCATATAATGAAAACATTTTTCGGAGGGGCAATGTTATTACAAATCAACTTCTTCGAATAAACTTTATCAACCGCTAAAAAATTTCTTGACTCTCATCATAATAACCATGGCTGGAGACCTATATAGTTATTTCATAATTAAATCATATAATAATTCTAAATTAAAAAACAAATTACACAGAATTTTCAATAATGTAATCTCGAGCTATCAAAATGTATATATCTTTTTCTCTTTCAGTTTTGAGTAATAAAACATATAGCACTGCATTAATTAATATATTAAGTTGAGTTATAATAAGAGTAGGACTGTATTATTAAATTATAAAAAAGAAAAGAAAAGTTATGTAGGACTATATTATCTATTTAGAATATTTATTATAAATATAATATAGATTTACATTATTGCCCTTAAAATAAATATAATAAAAAGGATATATTAGGTAAATCAAATTTTGTAAGAAGCCGCTCTTTTATAATAGGTATAGTATAAAATATGAATGAATTGTACTTTTGTAAATTATACACTAATTTATTTTTGTAATATTACTTGATAAACAAATAAAATACTTAATAAATGAGCTTCACGCTTTTGTTTCAAGGTCCTTATAAAAAAATTTACCCGTCTAAAACGAGTGTAAATACGTTCAAATACTCATTGTACTCTCAAGCAATAAAAGCTAGATATTCTCTCCCGTGGACGTAGATCGCATTGATCGAACCACGTAAATCCTTGTGTCATCGTATTGTTATTATTTTCAGCTACTTTTGCAAACCCTAGATCTATCATTGGCGCCGTCTGTGGGAAGGAAATCGACGGTTCTTTGGTAGCTGATCAATGATGGTAACGCGATCACAAAGCGTGCGGGAGGCCCAAAGCCAACATGGGAATCCCAACAAAGCAGAAAGTCACCCCTCGGATAAGGGTAATCGCCATAAAGGCGGTTCGACCTTGAAAGAGGGACGTAATAATCACCACTCAGAAGAGGATCCATACAAGGGAATGCCCGAGCTAGAGGACATCCCTCGGAAGGATCCACCACAAAACCCGCGTCGCAGGAGCGAGACTCCAGAAGGGTTTGTCGAAGTGAGCGACGAATCCAAACAAAAGGGACCAGAGTCGAAGAAGGGAGATGATTTCCTCAACGACTTCGATCTCGCTACCGCCTATGCCGTAACTGAATTCTCTAGAGCGAATAAGGAGAGCTTCAAATGCTTCCTCACGACAGCTCGGATGCCCTCAATACCCGAAGCTAGGGAGAGTTCCACGCGGAAATCTATACCCAAAACTCCTCACCACTCCAAGACGCAGGAGCCCGAGCTGAGGGGAAAGCACGACACACGACGAAGCCCACTCCGCCGCCGGAGTTCTAGCCCACGTCGGAGTCCTAGGCGACACCACCTCCCAAGGCGACATCGGAGCCCCAACAGGCGACGAAGTCCGAGCTATTCCAGGAGTCTCAGCCCCCAGGAACATCGACACTGACGTGAAAGGGGACCAACCCGACTTGTCAGCCCGTTCACTGACGAACTGCTTGACGCCAAGCTTCCTGCGGCATACAAGTTGCCCAACATACCACCCTACAATGGGTTGGAGGACCCCCTCAATTTTCTGACGCGTTTCAAGTACAGCATGCACAACCAGGGCCTTAAAGAAGAACACATGTGCAAGCTGTTCCCCGAGATGCTGGTCGACTACGCCCGAGCTTGGTTTGACAGACTGCCGACTGGCAGTGTAGGGTCCTGGGCCTACCTCGAAGGAATCTTTAAACAAAGATTCCTTATAAAGGTCCAGGCTCGCCGAGACACGGCCTATCTTCTGTCAGTAAAGCAAAAGGATAAAGAGACTATAAGGGAGTACGCCTCCCGATTTATGCAAGAAAGCTTGAAAGTCGATAAAATCGATGACGTCTTCCTCATCTCGGCTTTTCGAAATGGGGTCGCTCCTGGATCTCTGAACCAGGAGCTCGCTAAACAGAAACCTGAGACAACTCAGGAAATGTGGAGGATTGTATACCAGTTTGCAGATGGCCAAGATGCAGACCGGTTGAAACGAGAAGAAACCGAGAAGAAGAGGACTAAAGGTGATCGAGGTTGGAACGATCGTGATCGGAGGAGTGCTCACGAACGTCTTCATCGAGGACCCATCCAATCCCAGCTCGGACCAGGACCTATCCAGTCCCAGCTCGGACCTCGAATGGGACCAGAGCAATCTCAACGACCTCCTTTTGTGAAAACAAATGCGGAGATCTTCGCACTTCATGAGGACTGGTTTACCAAACCACGTCCTATGTCAGGGTCAAAACCTCGAGATAGAAATAAACATTGCTCCTTCCATGGCAACCATGGACATCACACGGAAGACTGCCGCGACCTCGCGGAACAGATAGAAAGGTTGGCCCAGGAGGGAGCTCTAAAGAAATACGAAGATGGGGGAGGAAAAGTAGAAAAGGAAAGCGGAAAGGAGGACAGGGTCGCTGTGCCCCAGACAATAAGCGAGCTAAGGTCGATCACGACGAGGAGGATGATGACCCCCAGCATGATGCACCACAATACGACGGGGTGGTTTCAACCATCTCCGGGCTGCCCCCAGGTGTGACAAAAACTAAGCTGAGGACAAAAGCCCGCTAACCACCAATTCCGTCAGAAGAGAAGCAGATAAAAAAGAGGTTCAAGAAAAGTGAAACCGTCACGTTTTCCGAGGATGATCATGTACCTACAGCCACGCCCCATAATGACGCCCTGGTGATACAGGTCGGAGTGGCCAACAAGATGGTCCACCGCGTATTTGTTGATGGTGGAGCCAGCGTGAGTATCATCTTCCAGCATTGCTTGGATAGGATGAGACTCGACCCAGCTCGGGTTAACTCTATGCCCCTGCCCCTCAAGAGCTTTACACAGTATGAGACGCGACCTGAAGGGATCATCGCGCTTGACGTCGCCATTGGCAGCCCGCCAACCAGCGTCAACAAGCTAATCCAGTTCTACGTGGTCAAAGCGAACTCCCCCTACAACATCATATTAGGTCGGGATTGGCTGAATGCAGTCAGAGCCATCATCTCGCCATATCACTTGTTACTAAAGATCCCAACCTCGGGCGAAATCCTAACTGTCCGAGGCGACCAGAAAAAGGCCAAGGAGTGCATGCAGGTTGCTCTTCGAGGTCAACCGCAAGCATAGCAATTAAAGTATCCCAAGGAGTTGGAAGAAACGACGTCGATCTCAGACACCTCGGCGGAACAGGTTCCCTTATCCGAAGTAGACCCTGCAAAAGTTGTCAAGGTCGGCTTTGCGGGGGGACCCCAGACCCGCCTGCAGGTAATCCAGCTCCTTAGGGAATATCAAGATGTCTTCGCTTGGTCGCCAACAGACATGACCGGGGTATCATCAGATATCATTACGCACAAACTCAACATTAATCCGAACTCAACCCCGGTCAAGCAGAAAAGGAGGACATTTGCTGCCGAACAGAATCAAATTATCTACGATGAGGTGCAACAATGGCTGAAAGCAGGACTCCTATTCGAGGTCAAATACCCAGTTTGGCTATCTAATCCGGTAGTAGTGAAGAAAGCAGAATGAAGGGAGTGGAGGATGTGTGTGGATTACACTGACCTCAACAAAGCTTGCCCAAAGGACTGCTATCCTCTCCCCAACATTGACGAGAAGATTGAATCCTTAGTGGGATACGAGGTCTTCTACTTTCTCGATCTCTACAAAGGGTACTATCAAGTTCCGATGGATGAAAAAGATGCGATCATGAGAGCTTTTGCCACAAGCTTCGGTGTCTTCGCATTCAAATACATGCCCTTCGGTTTAAAGAATGCCGAAGCGACGTACCAACGGATGGTCGACTTCCTCTTCCGAAATCACATCGGCACAATTGTCGAAGTATACGTGGACGACATTGTCATCAAAAGTAAGGAAATGGCCTCCACAGTTGACGACCTGCGAACGATCCTTGACGTGCTTAGGCAGGCGAACCTCAAGCTGAACCCAAAGAAGTGCACTTTCAACGTGCGATCTGGAAAATTCTTAGGGTGCTGGATCTCACCGGAAGGTCTCAAAGCCAACCCGTTGAAAGTCAGAGCCGTGCAGGAAATGAAGGTACCCCGAACTATTCGCGACGTGCATAGGTTGACAGGCTGCATAACCGCACTAAGTCGTTTCCTCTCCAAAGCCGCCGAGAAGCAACTTCCGTTCTTCAAAATTCTCAAGAAGGCACCGGAATTTGGATGGGGAACAGAGCACGAGCTAGCCTTTGAGGAGCTCAAGCGCCACCTCGGTGACTTACCAACTTTGTCAGTCCCCAAGAAGGAAGAATCCCTCTCCCTGTACCTTGCAGCATCGGAAGAAGCAATAAGTGCAGTGTTGGTCCGAGACGAAGGAGATCGACAGATACCTGTGTACTTCGTCAGTAGAGTCCTAAAAGACCCAGAGACAAGGTATCAGCCTCTCGAGAAGGTCGCTCTAGCCCTAGTAAATGCAGCTCGGTGTCTAAAACCTTATTTCCAAGCTCACCCAATACAAGTTTTGACCGACCTACCACTCCGGCAAGTCCTCACTAAGCCGGAAGCCTCAGGAAGGATCGCGAAATAGGAAATCGAGCTAGGAGAGCACTCCATATCATTCGGTCCCCGCCGAGCTATAAAAGGACAAGCTTTGGCAGACTTCCTTGTAGAAGCTCAATATAATGTCATCGACGAGCCAAAAAAGTCTGGAGCCAAAACCGAACTCCAAGAAATCCCAGAGAAGACACCCCCAGACTGCTGGGAGATATACGTGGATGGAGCCTCGGGAAAGAAAGGAAGCGGAGCTGGCATACTCCTAATCAGCCCGGAGAAAAAGGAGTTGACATACTCGCTGCGATTCGAGTTTCCCACTACGAACAATGAAGCGGAATATGAAGCTCTTATTGCCGGACTACGTCTCGCCCAAACCCTCCAGGTACGAGCTATCCAAGTCACTGTGATTCCTAAGTCGTGGTCAACCACGTGCTGGGAAAGTACGAAGCGAAGAGTGAGAAGCTGAAGAAATACCTGGAGAAGGTCAAGCTCCTAGAACAATCCTTCCAGTTCTTCAGAATAGTTCGCATTCCCCGAAGCCAGAATATCCGAGTTGACGAGCTAAGTAAGCTGGCGAACTCAACTAGCTCGACTCTAGTACAAGAAGTCCGGAATCGGAGTATAGAAGAGGCAGAAATCAATGCAATCGAAGAGGACAACCCAAATTGGATGACCCCTCTAAAAAGGTGTTTGGAGAGCGGGGAAATTCCTGAGGACAAGGCGGAAGCTAGAAAAATTCTAGCTAGATCCACGCAGTATGTCCTCGAAGGAGGGATCCTTTATCGAAAGTCATATTTACAACCTCTCCTGAAGTGTGTCGGACCAAGGGAAGCGGACTACGTACTAAATGAAGTACACACTGGATCGTGCGGAAGCCACATCGGAGCTCAGATGCTAGCTCAGAAAATCATGCGGTGGGGGTATTATTGGCCAACAATGGCAAAAGATGCGGAAGAATTCGTAAAAAAGTGCCTGAAATGCCAACTGCATGCCAAGGTGACGAGGATACCCCAGACCGACCTCGCTACTATACAGAGCCCGTGGCCATTTGTGGAATGGGGCATTGACATCGTAGGACCCTTCTACCCGGCCCCTAAACAAAAACGGTTTCTAATAGTCGCAGTCGACTACTTTACCAAGTGGGTCGAAGCCGAACCTTCCACAAAAGTCACAAGTGAGAAAGCCGTCGACTTCGTTTGGAAGAATATCGTGTGCCGGTTTGGAGTTCCAAGAGTCCTCATCTCGGACAACGGGACGTAATTTACGAGCAGAGAATTCCGAGAATTTTGTGAAGGACTCAATATCCAGCAAAACTTCACCTCGGTCCACCGACCTCAAACTAATGGCCAGGCTGAGGTCACCAACAGGACAATAGTGAACGGACTCAAGGCCCGCCTAGAGAAGGATAAAACGGAATGGATCCACAACCTCCAAAACGTCCTGTGGTCATACAGGACTACACCCAGAACTTCAACGGGAGAAACCCCGTACCGTTTAGTATACGGGTCAGAAGCGGTCATACCCGTAGAGATCGGGGCACCGAGCCTCCGCACCATCAATTTCTCAGCTGAAGCTAATGAAGAGCAACGACGAACCGACCTGGACTTACTCGTGGAAAAGCAGGAACTAGCCAGCATAAAAGAAGCTCGGTACAAGCAACAGATGACCCGATATTACAACCAAAGGGTCAAACCCCAGCAGTTCCAGGTCGGTGATCTTGTGCTTAGAAACAACGAAGTAAGCCATTCGGAGAAGCTCGGCAAACTTGAAGCCACGTGGGAAGGGCCCTACAGAGTGCACGAAGTTCTCGGCAAAGGAGACTACAAAATCGCCTACCTTTCGGGCGAGCTGATACCCAGAACGTGGCACATCGCCCACCTAAAGAGATTCTTCGTAAAGCAGCAAAGTCTTGCATATAGAGTCTTAAGTTTTTTTTCTCTTTTTTATCTCTCTTTTTTTTCGAGTCTTAATGTTTTGTTTTTAACGAGCTCGTCCAAACCTTTTTTTGTTTTGGTCTTTCTTTCTTTAATAAAGTTTCTCTTCGTCTTGCATACTCTCGTGTCTTTTAGTTTTCTTATACTAAGTATCCACAAAACAAAATCCCCTCATAAGGACGAACTAAAGTTCCCTTCCGAGGTCAGTGATGACCCGACATGGGGTAATTATATCCTAAGAAATGCGCAAAAGGAAACCCTTTTCGAGGTCCGAGCTCGTCTCCCTCCAAAAAGGAAGATCTCACGAGGTCCGAGTCAAACTCCCTCATCAAGGATAAAAAAATTCTCAACTGGGGTCAGAACCAAGTTCCCCCGGGAGAATCATACTACGAGGTCTGAACCATGGTTCCCTTGTCACACAGCGAGGTCCGAGTTCGACTCCCTCCACAAAGCAAAGCAAGAATAAACTAAGGAAACATTCTTCCCGAAGAACATGAAGTTCAAAAAAACACAATATATATTACTTTATTTTTTACTAATTACAACATTGTATGTACATAAATTACAGGAAGAACCGAGCTAATCTACGGAGGGGGATTTGGCCTACTAAAGTTGAGCCATTGCTCTTCGAATGAAGTAGATCCCAGAAGGTCGTCAATGGAAATTCGACCTCGTCCCCGACCTCGATTTCTTCCAGAGGAAAAACTCCGACCTCGCGACGTCGCCGAACTCCGCCCCGCAGCCCAGCCACCTCGGCTCGGTCCGGCCTGACATCCACGAGAAGCAGCTTTCACCTCGCGAGCAGGCATCGTCCTAGAAGAAGACGGAGCAGATTCATCCGCACTATTGGATAGAAACGCATGAAGCTTCGGACGACGGGAAAGCACGCATTTATACATGTTCGCGCTTTCTTTGAGCATCTCATGAGCCCCTTGAAGCTCCCAAGACTCGGGGCCGCATGCTGCTTTCAAATTGAGATACTGTTCCAACAGTTCCTTCGTCTTCAGTTCCGCCTCGGATATGGTAATACCACCATTGCGACGAATGATATCTTCATACTCAGCATGCTCCTCGACGATCTTCTCATGGTCCTCCAGCACACGCCCAACTCTACCTCGGGCAACTTCCAACTCTTCCTCTGCCTGAAGAAGCTTGGCCTGAAGTAAATCGGCGTTCTCTTGACAAGCGAGCTGCTTGACCTCAGCCTCCACGCAGAGCGACTCAAACTTCCCCTGCCATTCCTCAAGCTCGGATTCTTTTAACCTCAACAGAGCACACTTTTTATCAAAAAATGCCTCAGCTCGGCGACATCTCTCCATCCATAGCTGAGCTAGGGCTCGTTGTTCAGACAGATCTTGAGAAAGAAGACTCATTTGCTTGTGTAAAGTAAGTATATCAGGAGAATCCAAAGTCTACACACAAGGAAATGCAAAATTCGTTTATTCAAGAAGGTCTGAGTACAAAATTACATATATACAAAAAAAAAAAAAAACTAAGGATCGTCGACCTCCTTGTTTTGAGGAGGTGGTTGCCCGGAATGGAGATCCTTGGAAGAATCATCAGCGCCAGCATTCTTGAGATCCTCCGAACTCTTGTTAGAGTTCGGGTCTTCATCAGCCGCGGCCTCACGCTCCTCTTCCTCTCCCTTGTCTTCTTCTTCGTCCTCGTCCGGAAGAGAGTCGAAGACCGCGTCGAGGGTGAGGACCCGATCTGTCGAGCACGCAACAATCTGCTCGGCGGATAGGAGCACGGACGAGCTGGCGAGGTCGTCCAAAACAGGTAGATGGTCGAGGTGACGTCGGATCACTTTGGCATACTGGCAAGGGAGAGCCTCATCCTCCAGGCGCTCGTAACCATATTTGGAAATGTCCGGGTCGGGGAAGTCCCTGGCGGCCTCCTCCAAAGCGCTCAATGCGTAGTTCCCATTGATAAGCCCAGCCAACTCATTGGCTAGGCCAGAGAAGCTCTCCGACAATAAAAGCCTATTGGTATAGGCCCGCAGGATCTCGCCTTGATTGGCTGCCAGTTTGGCCTCCCTGTCCTTGGCTGCGCTCAGCTCGGCCTCAAACCTTTTCTGAGCCTTCTCGACCTCCACCTCGGCCCTCGCGAGCTGAGCGCCCAGCTCGGACTTGACGGTTTTCACCTCCTCCCGGGATTTGGCCAACTCCCCCTCAGCTTTCTTCAGCTTGGCCGCAGTCGACATCAGCTTCTCGGAGTACTGACTTTTTTCATCCTCGTGCCTCGCTGACATCTCCCCGACGCCACTCTTGAGCCATCCCATGAACATATCAATGCCCTGCGAGAAGGAATGCAGTTAGTTACACATAAGCAAGAATTACAGAAAATTAAGTAACAAATCTTCACCTCGGGAAAAGGCAAATCCCTTAGCTGGGCTGGAGGAACAGCCGGGCTCGCGTCACCACCCGAAATGTCGACAATCTCCACGTCGACCTTAGACTTTTTGAGAGATGGACTGCCGGAAGGAGAAAGAACATCCATCGCAGCAGCCCCTGCTACCTCGGTTCGCTGAACCCAATCAGAGGATCCACCGAGCTGACCCTGGTCGGATAAGGACGCAGATCGTCTTGACGACCTCGGCCTCTTGCCCCCACGAGCTGCGGCCTTGGCATCGGCTCCCTGTATCTTCCCGAACTTCACTGCAAATGCAAGGCAAGTAAAGGGGTTAGGCAACGGATCAACAAACAAAACAATCCTAACAGCACTAGCGGGGCCTCACCCGTTGCAGGATCTACCATACTTTGGGGCTCAAACGGGCTTAACCCCGCTTCAGCTAGAGAGTCTTCGTTGTAGCTCTCCTCGAACGGGCCACAACTCGCTATTGCCCTCGCAATACCCTCCAAGCCCACATCCACCTCGTCTGTCACCCAAACGCGAGGCTTACCCAACCTCCACATCAAGTCGACTACGCTATCATGCCGACAAAAAAAGAATTTTCTATGCCATTTCTCTACCTTGTTCTGAGTTCTCCCTTTAAACTCAGTGCGAGCAGTGGCATAGTACCAGCCCGCAGATGCTTTGAAGGCAAAGAGCTCGTGGATGAGCTCGGCAGATAGTGGGTAATTGTGACGGATAGCCGCTACACCTAGGTCGGCAAACTGCCTAAAAGCGTTCGGTGTTATCTGCCCAAGACTAAACCGAGCTTCCTTTGAAGCTCGGCAAAAGGCGCAGGAAGGGGTAGATGAAGGCTGGAGTGCAGGCTGTCCTCGTAAATCATGACAAACCCCATAGGGGGCGAGCACGCCCTATCCTCCGGACGAGGTTCTATAAGTTCAACGTCTAGGGGGAAATTATAGGACTGGGCAAGAAATTTTATCCTAGACTCGTCTAGGACTGAAGCATATTCGGCTACCTTCCCCTCTACGCAGCGGGGCACAACTAGAGCCTCAACAGTAGGAGTGGGGGATCCCAATGAAAAAATACTAAAATTGACTATTCTATCGGCAGAACCGGCCGGCGGCGACTCATTACCCCTACTAGATTGTGAGTTGCGAGTGGGGGAAGCCATACTTACTTGTTTAATTGAGATAAACGGTCGGGCGAGCGGTTAGCGGCTGTCAGCAACAGACCCAATGTGAAACGGCGACACGGCGGTACGACTAGTCGGAAATTTCTGGAGCAAAAAATGGAGGGAAGGAAGATTTTCTGGAGCAAAAAATGGAGGGAAGGAAGATTTTCTGGGCAAAAAATCCCTTTTGCTATAATGGCGGATGTGAAATAGCGTGATATGCAAAGAGACGTTTCGAATCCCGCAATGTATGTTTGAATCCCGCCGTTACGCATTACACACGTGTGAACGTGGGCCCATCCTTCTCGGAACGTGAACCGTTTCTAAAAATTTTAAATAGCAGATCCCACTAACTTTCCCTCCCCACTAGTTCGGATATGGGCCACCTGCATAACCGAACCAGGAAGCTGATTGCTAATCTCGTCTTACCTGCAACTTGGGCTCGGGAGATAAGCTCGCTAATTTAGGTCGTGGAATGTGATCTGCGCGATTGATCACCTCGGAAATTCGACCTCGCCATCTACTTCTACATGTCTTCTTTCCTCTTTTTTTGGGGGGGGGATGTGATAGTACCGGCCTCTTATTGGGCCTGACCTAAGGTCCAATCTAATTGAGCCTATATATTAAGCTCGGCCCACAGAACTAGGCCCAGACGAAATTACTAATTGCCTTGAAGGCCAAGCAACGAAGTCTTACCTTGGAGAACAAAGAATCCTATTATGAAGGAAATTCAGATATGTATGAGGAATCCTAGTAGGATTAGGGCTCAATTCGAGGCCTATATATAGATGCTAGATTAGAGGTGTAAATACGTTCAAATACTCATTGTACTCTCAAGCAATAAAAGCTAGATATTCTCTCCCATGGACGTAGATCGCATTGATCGAACCACGTAAATCCTTGTGTCATCGTATTGTTATTATTTTCAGCTACTTTTGCAAACCCTAGATCTATCAAATACAACAAATGTAGAGAATTTCAAATGAAAAAAAGTTTTGCCTAAAAGCCTAAATCGAGTGTAATACAACAAATATAGAGAATTTCAAATAAGAAAAGGTTTTGCTGAATATTTAAAAGTACTAACAAATTTCGAACTCATGACCTAGCGCTCTTAAGAAAAACAATTCATCACTTAACTTGAAGTTTAATTGATAATACACTATATGATTTAATTTCTTCTATATATAAATACATGTATAGATAGATCTATTTATTTTTGGGGCCCTCGTTTTTTTGTGCCATGTGCGGTTGAGCACTTTGTGTACCCTCAAACTCACCCTTGTACAGTTGTACTTATATTTATGTTTAAGATCTTTACAACATGGATATTTAAATTAGTTGGTAAAACAGTTAAAAACTTCAGTTTTCCTTTTTTTTTGTAGTTGATGTTGATTAATTTATAGAGGTAATACATTCAAATAGCCCCTTAGACCTAGGGGAATACAATGTTTGATATGCAACTAAATTTGGATAAATTCTAGCCAAAGTAGGCATTTTCGGACATTTTTACCCTCACATCTCAACAAAGCGACCCACCTTATTTCTCATTCCTTCTTTTCACTCAAAATTCAATCCTTTTTCTCTCTCTTCTCTCTCTTCACCTACACTTTCAGTCTTTCTTTTCTCTCTTCTCTCTCTTACATTCTCTCTCCCCACCACCCATCGTCAGTGCCTCAATTCCGCCAGAGATACCATCGTCGCCTCCATTCTGCCGCCACCATTGTCGTCTACTCATCTACCAGGTTGCCCATCCTTCACTTTCTCTTCTTCTCTCATCTTTCTCTCTCTATTTCTCTCATTTCTCACTCTAAAAAATTCAAAACCCACCTGAAATCATCGTGCAGCTGCTGCCCCGGCCAAACCACCGCGATGCTCACAATATTCTCGTCAGAATTCAGATTCAACATCTCACCTTCTCTCTCTCTCTCTCACCGTCAGAATTCAGTTCGCCGTCATTATTGTCTCTCTTACGTCGCCGCCGCCGTTCTTCTCTTTCTCTCGCCTTGTCTGTTGTTTTTTCGCCTGTGTGTTGCATCTATATTTCAGTTTGTTTTCGTTGTGGTTGTTGTTGTAGTTTTGGATTGGATTATGTTTTTTCGATTTTGTACTTATTTTGATTTGTTACGAATTTGTTTTTGTGTTACGATTTGTTGTTTTCGTAACTGCTTTATCATGTAGTGTTGTGTTACGATTTTGTAATTGTTACAATTTTTTTACTTTCATTACAAATTTAACTTTTTGTGAAATGTAGTCTGTTACGATTTGTGTATTTCATAACGAATGTATTTGTTATGTTTTTGTGTTTGTGTTACGATTTTTTATTTTTGTAACTGCTTTATTATGTAGTGTGGTGTTACGATTTTGTAATTGTAACGATTTTGTTTTGTAACAAGACGATTGTTACGATTTTTGGTTTGTGTTACGATTTGTTGTTTTCGTAACTGCTTTATCATGTAGTGTGGTGTTATGGATTTTTTAATTATTACGATTTTGTTTTTGAGTTACGAGTTGTTATTATCGTAACTGCTTTATCATGTATGCATTTGATGAGATGCATTTGACCTACAAGGCAAATTGATACGAAATGTTGAATTTGTAACATGGAATCATGACAAACTGATACGAATTCATAAAATCGTAACATAGAATTATGACAAAGTGAAATCATAAACTCGTAACAGAGAACCAAGGCATATTTGATACAAAATGCCAAATTCGTAATATGAAACTGATACGAAATGATAAAATCGTAACAGAAAATCAAGGCATAGTGATACGAAATGATAAAATTGTAACAAGGAGTCAAGGCATAGAGAAACGAAATGCCAAAACCTTAATAAGAAGTCAAGGTATAGTGATACGAAATGCCAAAATCATAACAGGGAATCAAGGCATAGTAATACGAAATGATGTTAAGAAATTATAATTCGTAGCAAGGATTATAACACATGCAAAAGGTATACAACCCACAAAATGTTACGAAATTAGAAATCGTAACTTAATATGTACAACGCACAAATGTGTTATGAAATTCGTAACAACAGAATAAACGGTATTACTAAATCTCACAAAAGAACGCAAGAAGCATCAAATGACGATATGAATTACGAAATTCATAATATTGATACAAAATCATCAATACAAAAATCTAAAATCTTAACAAATATGTTACAAAATTCACAATTTGTAACTTCATAACCACATCTTACACAACATAATTAGTTACGAATTACAAAATTCCTAACATCTGTTACGAAATTCATGACAAATGTTACAAATTACGAAATTTGTAATAGCAGAATAAACGGTGTTACTAAATGACGATACGAAATACGAAATTCGTAACATGGATAGAAAATTTCCAATACAAAAATCTAAAATCATAACATAGTTATAACCTGATTATGAAAATTACATTACAAAAATATAAAACCGTAACAGAATATTCAATACGCAATTGCTATTTTCGTAACATGGGGAATAGATCTGAGAAAAAATCAGGCGATAATAACAAGATTCGTATTAATTCACATACCAATTCAACCACAAATCGTATCTTCTTCCTCGCTCATTTCGCCGGCGTCAGTTGTCTTCAAAAGCATCGGCGTCACTTTCTTCCTCTGGTTTCTTCTTCGCTTTTTTTCTTTTGCTTCTTCTTCCTCGACGGTACTTCTTCTTCTTCAACATGTTCTTCTTCTTCTTCTTCTTCTTCTTCTTCTTCTTCTTCTTCTTCTTCTTCTTCTGCTATTTGTTTCTCTTCTTTCCTCTTCTTCCTTCGTACTCTTTCTGCAGCGACGGGTGCAAGATTCTTTCTTTTAAAAATTCATTTGTTCTACAATAAAACCAAATCAATAATTCAGAACATGTAACCCATGTTACGAAATTATAAACAAAGGTACAAAAATTTTGTAACAGGTGTTATAATACATATAAAAGGTATATGGCTCACAAATGTTACGACATTATGAAATTCTTAATAGCAAAATTTACAGTGTAATTAAATCTCACAAATAAACACAACAAGCATCACATGACGATACGAATGATGAAAAATCGTAACATGAATAGCATATCTTCAATACAAAATTTTCAAATCGACGCAAATATATTACAAATTTCAAATTTCGTAACACCAGCTACGAAATTCGTAACATCATAATTTACAATGCAACTAATCTCTCAAAGAAACACAATAAGCATCACATGACGATACTAATGATGAAAAATCATAACATGAATACCAAATCTTCAATACGAAATTTTGAAATCGGCACAAATGTGTAACGTAATTTAATATACACTTCTCACATTGCAGAGTTAGTTACGAATTATAAAATTCGTAACACCATACGAATACAAAATTCGTAACAAATGTTACGAATACAAAATTCGTAACATGTATAATACCAAATTTCCAACATGAAAATTTCAAATCGCCACAAATATGTTACGAAAATATAAAATAGTAACAGAATATTCAATACAAAATTCAAATTTCGTAACATGGGTAACACATCTGAGAAAAAAATAGTAAAACACCAATACATCCAAATCAACAAGATTTCACCCCAAATATACCACGAATCACCGGGAATCATATGAACACTTGTAAATCATAAAAAACAAATACGAAAATAATATAATTTTCGGCTAGATCTATGATTTTTTAGAGAGAGAAAGATGGAGAAAGAGAAATAAAATCGAGAAAGAGAGTAGGGAAGATCTCGAACCTTGGTTCTGTCGAGAATATTATGAGCTCCATGATGGTTGGGGGGAGCAACAACGGCGACGACGGTTTCCGGCGAGATTTTGAATATTTTTAGACAGAGAAATAGAAGGAAATGGAGAGAGAAAGATGAGAGGAGAGGAGAAAGTGAAGGATGTAGCAATGTGGTGGACGAGGCGACGACGGTGATGGCGGTCAAAAGAATGCGACGATGGTGTCGACGGCGAAATTGAAGCGGCAACGGTGGTGGTGGAAACTGGAAAGAAATAATTGAAAGAGAGAGAAGAGAGGTTTCTCGAAGAAAAAGAAAAAAAAAAGAGGAGAGAGAAAAATAATGAATGAAAAGAAAAGGATGAGATAAAAGTAAGTGGGTTGAAGGGTAAAATCGTCCAAAAATCATGAAATGAGCTAGAATTTTACTATATTATGTTGCATGACAAACGTTGTAATCTAATGGGTCATTTGGCTATATCCTCTCTAATTTGTATCTTCGATTAGATCAATTGTTGGTTTTGTGTTTTTTGGCTTGCGAACTCACTTTGAAGTTGATTGTGACGATAGTTTTGGCTCATTACCAGTAATCAATGTTTAGAAATAGCATGAAGTTTGAAAATTTTGATGCACACACATCCTAAATAATTGTTCATTTTTTTTAGTATTGTTGTTTTAGTTTTTGCTTGCAAAATTTGGCATCACTCTTTAGAAAATAATATTGTATATTGTGATGTTGTATATTAGAGTATGAAAACTAAGTAATTCAAGCT
This sequence comes from Schizonepeta tenuifolia, assembly GCA_029490685.1. Classification (NCBI taxonomy): domain Eukaryota; kingdom Viridiplantae; phylum Streptophyta; class Magnoliopsida; order Lamiales; family Lamiaceae; genus Schizonepeta; species Schizonepeta tenuifolia. Next base: position 68,464,126 of record CM055960.1, on the reverse strand, counting down.
TGTATGTCGATTATCTGAACTAAGTAATTCAAGTTTGTATGTCGATTATCTGAAAATGAAATAAGTATGTTAAGTTAGTAGAACATACTTTGAATAATATATATAGGGTAGACTTCACGTAGAAACTTAATATAGTAAAATTTAGAATTTTTTATTGACCATCATTATATTATTAAAAATAAAACGATTCTTGCTTTGAAAAAATATTACGTGGCACCCCTTATATTTCTCCATTCATATTTATCTAAATTCTCAAATTTTTGAATTTTTAAATGTAAATTAAAGGATTTTAAATATCTATACTAAAATCTTGTGTCCCACATCGGTTTCTCAATGAAACTTTATCTATTGAAAAGCCTATAAATAGCTAGAATCAATGTGTATAATCTCATCTTTTGTTCCACCAGTTTTATTTGGCCAATTTATTTATTAATCTGCCGAATAAATAACTATATTTTATAGTTTAATTTAATTTAATTTGGTCAATTTATTAATTGGCTGAATAGATAATTATTTTTTATAGGAATTTTATTTGGTCAATTTATTTATTAATCGGCCGAATAAATAACTGCTATATTTTTATAGTTTAATTTAATTTAATTTGATCAATTTATTAATTGACCGAATAGATAATTATTTTTATTAGGGAACCAATTTATTAGTTGACAGAATAAATGGTTCCAAAATAGTTTGGATAATTTATTGGTTGTCTGAATTAAATTTGGAAATAGTCTAATATTTTTTTATTTAATTTGATAAAAAAATAAGTAATTTCTAATTTGTCAATTAATTAGGTAGACGGGCCAATTCCCAACTGACGGATACCTCAACTCGGGATCCCACGTGATACATTTTTATTCTTTATTCTTATTAATTTTAAAATTTTCATTTTATTCATTTTTTTCATGTATTTCCTAAAATCTAGAATCGTCATAAATTGTGCATTTATAAATCAAAATCGTGGTCCACGGGTCAATTCTGACCCGGAACCGTGGCGGTAGACGAGCCAATTCCCAACCGACAATCGAGAAATTTTTTATTTTATGCTTTTTTCCCATGTATTTTCTAAAATCTATAATCGTCATCCATGAAATAATTTTTAAGTTATTTGTAGTTGGGTTTCCAGCTTTACATAATTTATAATTTTAATCAACGAATATTACTATACGATTAAGGACGATAACGAAAAGTACAATCATTATTTTTATTAAATTTTTGGATCTATATAAATTCTAAATAAATTTATAAATTACGCACTTATAAATTAGAGTCATGTTCAACGGGCCAGTTCTGATGCAGAACTGTGGCGGTAGACTAATATACGAATTTTTTTCAGAAAGGAACACAAATGACGAATTTTTTAATCGGATTTTAAACAAGTACGAGTATATAAATTTCAAACAAGTTTGAATAATTCTAAATACATCATCTCAAATTGTTTGATTAATCGTCTCCGTTGGAAAACGTAGAATATGTAGAAAAATTGGCAGAAAAATTACTAACGATCAACGAGTCAATTCCGACCAATAATCAGTACTTGCGATACAGCTTTTTTTTAAATATATTATATAATATTAAACTCATAAAATTAAGAATATTTATGGTCAATTTTTATCTTATATCATTGACTAAATAATTTTATGAATCACAATCATTCCACATAAAGTTTTGTAAAAAGGAAAAACTACCAAGTATATAGTGAAACAATTCTTGAAGTTCTATTCTCAGTTAAAAAAGTTATTCTCGAAGCTGGTAAAAAGAAAAAGAATGTCATCATTTATTTTTCTATGAATATATTTGGAAGATGATTATTTATATAATGCTATAATTTATAATTAAATTTTTATTTATTAAATATTGTGTGAATATTTTTGGAATATAGTTATGTATATAATAAATATTAATTTTAGGTAAAAAGAAAACAAATGTCATCATTAATTTTTTTTGAATATATTTGGAAGATGATTATTTATATAATTTAAAATCAGTATTGTAGTCAATAGACCGGTTCCAGGTCGGAACCGTCGGGGTAGACGGGATAATTGTGAAGCGGTGGTTTAACTTTTTTTTTTCTTAATCTTGTGTTGAATTCATAATGTGGGGTATTTAGGGTCACTTTCATCTGATAGACAATCTTAACATCTATAGTATTATTCGCTATCTATATATCTCTTCTCTCTCTCACTACCCGCTCCTTCCCTTGCGTCTTTTTCTTCATAAAAAGCTAAAAAATTCAGCTTAAGAGTCGCTTTCCTTTAAGAGAGAAATATATTTTTGCTCACATTGGTTTTGTAGAAGAACAGAACTTTAACAATTGTCGAAAGTAATGAGAATATATTAGTTATAATTTTTAACAAACATAACTATATGGGTTTGAGACGTAAACATGTGATAAAATTAATTTTTAATTGAATTTGAGATGTGTTCAAGCGATATAAATTCTAAGCTAGTTTAGTAGATTGCATAATCGAATTATTTAACGCTAAAATAATTAACAAATAATATTTTTTTAATCTATCACATATTAATACTATTTAATAATTTTATTATTTTTTATAATTTCCCGTCGATTTTCGACAGGTTATATGCTAGTTTATTTATACAAGATAAATGGCCAGGATAGATGATATGGGTAAATATGTTACAATTTTTTTAAAAAGACTTTTATGAATACAAATCCAAATTCCTACATATATAAAATCTTTGAAAATAGTGGGATATGATTAGCTTAAATTTTAAATCTTTGAAGAAAGTGGGATATGCTTAACCTTAGTTTATGCATATACGCATAACTTATACTACCAATTATGATTATGATATTCATCTTTCTCATATATGTTACTGAATTTGTGATCCTAAAATGCACGAAGTAAAGTGGTTATATGTAGTCAAATTTTTGTAAAATTAAAATGTACCGGTCAATTTCCTTTTAATTTATTTTGTATTTACTGGTTATGCATTCATGGGGTATGTATAATGCATATTTTGCTATGGCATAAAACCATATTTAACGGCTTTTTAGTAGATGATCCGATCTGTTGTTTGTGTCTCTATGATGCCAAGTCGACATATTTCACAAATTTTACGAACACAAGCTCTTATTTTTCATATGTGTCATTGCTTATTTTAATTCCGAATCTACTTCTTGGTAGAAAATAAGTTTCTTGAAATTTTAAATTTCGAATCATATTGAAAAAAAATTCCCTAATATTTGAATTTTTGTTTCGGAGTCGATAAATTATACGTCCTCTGGTTGAATCGTAACTACTTACTTCAATTCTGACTTTATCTCCAGGTAGTATCCGTATAAAAATGCGCCGGATCTTTCCCAAAATTTACTTTAGAATCAAATCCTTTTATTTATTTTTTAACAAATTTAGGAGGGTGTATTCAATTAAGATTTGATAGGATTTTTTTTGGATTTCAAATGTCCATGGGTATTCAATTCAGATTTTAAAAGATGCTTAAAAATATGTTGTATTCAATTATGACTCATAAATATACATCTAAATTTGGTGATATTAAAAAGTTTGACTTCAAAGGATTTTAATAAGTTATGGACTTTGTAGGATTTTAACACATAATATAACTACAAAATCTAATCTTACCTCTTCATAAGAGATTTTGAGGTATTTTACTTACTCTCACACCAAAAGATGAATGCATTCTGAAGAGGGACAAGTGATCACCCCTATCTCCGTCGACAAGAAGCTTGTAACCTTCTCTCTCTCTCTCTCTCTCTCTCTCTCTCTCTCTCTCATGTTTGATAAATCAAATTCCCACACATACGCAGAGAGTCACAGACACCTCTTTCTCTTTGCGCAAGATTCTACAATGTTGCAAACTTGCAGTTAGAGGTGTAATAAGAATTGCAAGTAGAAAATGAAGAAGAAAAAGTAGAAAAAAATAGTAGCAACCTGTAGTTCAATTAGTATTTCAGAAGATAGTAGAAAAAATAGTAGCAGCAGCTTGGGAATAAAATATTTCTTGGTCGGAATTTTAGAAATTGAAGAATCAATGGCAGCGGGCATTTCAGAGGCAGAGGAACGAGCAGAGGCCCGTGTTCTAGCGACCTTAACAATGGTGGTGGCCGGCGCCTCTGGTTGCGGTGAATCGAATTTCTCCGGAGCGCTGTATTATTTTTCTTCGTAGTAGTGGCCTTATTCTCTTCGTGGGAGGCATGGTGAGTACTCGCCAACAGTAAAAGAGCAGCAGCGGTCACAATTTGCCGGCGGAGATGGAAAATTGAACTGGGTTTGCTGCTGTAAAAAAAACAAATGAAAACAGACAGAATGTGGAATTGGGGGTAAAGAAGCATGGCATATACGTTTGGAATAGATTCCATTTTGGGAGAATTGAAAAAGCACTATCTCGCATAGCACTGAAGAGGGAGCCGCCGAACATGCTAGCCATGCCTAATAGCATTCACTGCAGGGGTCTTATTAGATTTAGGTTGAATCACTGGCAAGCGTGTTTTTAATAATTGATAGTGTTGAGTTAGACCTAAGTTGATTTTTCCACTATAATGGGATTGAGTAAGACCTAGGTTGAAGCACTGGGAATCGTTATTTTAATGATTGAATAGATTTTATTTTGTTGTTATTTTTCTATTTGTAATAAATATTATAAAAATTACTTAATTAAATTCAAAAATTAATAAATGATAATTTTATTGAATTTAAAAAAACTAAAACATACTACGAATTGAATAATTAAAAAAAATTACAATAATTAAGAAAAAAAAAATTAGGACAACTACTACTCCCACTTAATTCTTTTGCAAGAGCGCGGCGGACATTTTCGTGCGCCTCCTTTTGCTCGGGAGTAAACTTCGACGTGTCTGTAATATAGACACCGTACGCCCACTCCTCCCTCGCTTGAGCGACGTCCTTCCCGTAGTTCTGGTTGAGTGTTGACAACTCTTATGCCGTCTGCTCCCTTAGAGCATTTTTGCCCTTCCTCCCCTTCTTCACAGCTTTCACTCCGTCGGGCCGAACATGCAGAGTGTTTGCATCACTCGCGGATGTAGTGGATGCGGTGCCGCTAGTAGACGAAGTATACTCGCCGGCTTCATTTATTTTCGTCCGCTTTGGAGCAGTTGGTTTCTGAGGGTTGGTGAAATTCGGGATATGCCTCAAGAGCTTCCACGCAGCCCTATACGGAAACTTTTTCCCATGTTTGGCATGGTATAGATCTTGGGCCCTTGTATACAGATTGAGGTCGTTCTGCCCGCTTCCGAGCTGGTTTTCTTCTTGGATGTAGATGCCGGCGAAGTTCTGGATCTGTTTCTTGGCGCGGCCCCATGCGCTCTTCATCGCACCCTTTTCTCTTGGGTAGGTGGGAGCTATGAACTGGTTGAATTGGTTCATTATTTTCTCCCAAAACGCGTTTGAGGTTTGGTAATTGCTGGTGACCGCGTCCATCCCGAAATCAATGTAGCACCGTGCGAGGTATTCAACCTCACCGGCCGAGTAGTTAGGACCTCACAGTGGCTTATTAGGCTCGCCGGATGAGGTCGTGTGAGCTTTCCCCTTGCAGCGCGCCTTTCCTTTCCCCTTGACCGGAGAAGTGGCCGTGCTTGAGGTCACGAGAGCCTTTCCCTTGCGGCGGGGCGAGGACGGTGGTGTTGGCTCGCGTTCATCACTTTTTTCATCAAGACTATCACTGTTTTTAGTTAAGATTATTACTTTTAAAATAGTATTGTATAGTAAACATTGTGGACCATATATATGTTCAGCTCTCTCGGCGTATGATAGTGGAGATTAGCTAACATATGCCACATTCAATGCAACTTAACGTGAAGGCTAAGAGAGGCAGGCCGAAGAAGATGACAATCACGAATGAGATGCTAAGAAATGTTTCTGAGATCCGAGAGATCGTAGAATCTGAATCGAAGTCTGAAAAAGTAAGGAATTCTGAAGTGGATTTGGACAAGGAGCTTAATGGAACAGTAGATCTGGAAAAAGGAGCTTGCTGAATCTTCAGCAATGGCTAATGCGCGGGCAGAGGCTCAGAAGCGATTGAAGATGAAGAAGTTAATGAAGAAGAAGGTGGAGCAGAAGGAATCACTGGAGACGACCAAAATGATTGCACCTGACTCCATTCCAGCTAAGAAAGGTATGCGATTGAACTATATAGCTCCTACTTTGCTAAATGGAAATCCAATTGCATGTTTAGAGTGGAGTAACGTAGATCTGGAAATCAAAAAGTGGCAGAATGTAGTAATCCTATATGTGATAGGAGAAACTCCTACTATTAGATATCTGCAAACTTTCTTCGAAAAACAACTCAATATTCTAGATCCAGCAATCTTCTTCCATCAGGATGGATATTTTGTTGTGCATTTTTAATCTGCTGAGGAACGAGATATAAAGTTACTGGATGGACCTCATACCATCGCTAATCGACCTATGATTGTTAAGAAATGGATAGCAAATTTTAATTTTGAGTCGGAGATACTCAAAGTGGAGCCGTTGTGGATCAAGCTCCCCAATCTGCCATTGTCTTGCTGGGGAGGGCAGTCGTTGAGTAGAATTGGTAGTATCCTTGGAAATCCTCTTTGTGCAGATGAGTGTACATCAACTCAAACAAGGATTTCATATGCTAGACTTCTCATAGAAGTGGATGTGACGTTGCCTATACATCATAGTATAACTATAGATGATGGAGATGGAAATTTTGTGAATCAGAGGGTAATCTATGAGTGGATACCTCCCTATTGCAAGAAATGTCATATGGTGGGACATGATGCAATAAAAAAGAAGCAGCAAAGATGGAATAGAAGAAACAATGGGTACCTAAGCAGCAACAACCTCAGAAGATAGCAGAGAGGGTACCATCTGTTGAAAAGACAACTCCAATTCCAAAAATGCAGGAGGAGGAAATGGGAGATCAGGGGCTTGGAAATTGGGCAATTCCCAAATGAACATTCATCCAAGCCGTAAGAGGAGAAGGGAATCTTCCTATTACTTCTACTAATTCATATCATATGCTACAGACTGAGGAAGAAACACAATCACGTTTTGAAAAGGGCGGGGACCTCATCCCCTTGGGGGCAATATGAAGATAATCATATGGAATGTTAGAGGCTGTAACAAGCCTTTCAAGCAGAAGGAAGTGAGGAGATATCTGCTTAATAAACATATAGATATGGGAAACTATTAGAAACTAGAGTGAAGAGAATTAAATTTGATAAAATCTCAGCCAACTTGAATAAGAGGTAGGAATTCTTGCACAATTATACTCATGCTGAAAATGGTCGCATATAGATTGGATGAAATCCAAAGAAAATTTACCGTGAAGGGATTTGAGATTCATGAGCAAGGGATGCATGTTGAAGTGCTTGATATGATAACAGGAAAACAGTTTCATATGATAGCAATTTATGCTTTGAATACTACTGAACAAAGGAAAGATATGTAGAGATTTATTTCAGATATAAGTACAATTATATCATAGCCTCTTTTGATAAGAGGGGACTTTAATGCTCTGTTAAAACTTGAACATAGATTTCAAGGCCAGGTTGTCACCCCTGCTGATATTAGAGATTTTGAAGAATGTCTGGAAGTGTGTGATTTAACACCTTTGAGAATGATTGGTAACACCTTTTAATGGTGTAATAATGAAGAAGGAGAGAGGAGAATCATGTCTCTAATGACAGATGTGTGGGAAACTCTGAATGAAATAGACAATTTGGATCAGTAATTGTTGAACTACTTGACAAGAACTGCTCTGATCATTCTCCTCAGTTTTTTAGAGTGGAGGAGGAAGAAGGGAGTAGAAACTACACTTTCAGAGTTATTAATGCTCTCACCAAGCATCCTGGTTTCAAGGCAATTGTCCACGAGGGATGGACAACTCAACTACATGGGAATAAACTTCTGAGTATATGGTATAAGTTGAAGCACATGAAGAATAAATTTAAACAGCTAAACCACAATCACTTTTGACACATCCCAGAGAGACTAGAAAGCCTGAGAAGCTCTCTGAGGGAGACTCAAAATCTCCTAGGCCAAGATTACCTGAATACTCATTTGATTAAGGTAAAATTGGATAAAAATACCCGACTTCATACCAAAATTTGGTTTTTTGACAAACCTTTTAATTGTAGCAAAAAATATATCAATCTTCCAATTTGTTGTAATGTCTGTTCGGTGACGATTTTCGGCTAAATCGTTGTTGATGTGGATCTCCGAAAAGTTGAGATGGCAGGAAAAATTAGATAAAAATACCCGACCTTATACCGAAATCTGATTTTTTGACAAACCTTTTAGATGTAGCAAAAAATACAGTGACCTTTCAATTTGTTGCAATGTCCGTCCGAATTCAATTTGGAAAAAAAATTAATGGCGATGTTATATTACACATCATTTAAAAATGGCAAAAATGCATAGAAAATCCTAACATTTACTCACATTCTGGTTTAAAACCAATCTTTTTAAAATTCTCAAATTAAACTACGACCTTGCAATTTGACGCGATTAACTTCTCCGGCCGATTTTCCCCCAATTAATTTCATTGGATATCGGTCGGAGGAGTTAATCGCGTCAAATTTCAAGGTCGTTGTTTTATTTGAGAATTTTAAAAGGTTTGGCTTTAACCCAGAATGTGTAAAGGTCAGAGTTTTTTATACATTTTTGCCTAAGACAATTATTGATTTTGCAATTATTTATTTTATTAAAATTATGTATATTTTTTAAAGAATATGCGATAACTTAAATTTATACGGTACTCTATTTGGAGAACGTCAACATTTTATTTTATATTTCAAATTGAGAAGTTTTAAGTTTGCTTTATGTATCAACCAATTCATGTGTAAGTATTAACACTCAAATATGAGAGAGGGTCAATAATTTTATATCTATTTTTCTAAAGTTAAAATATTTAATTTTTCATTTAACTCATGAGTTGAGACCTTTAGTTGTATTCGACCATCAACTATTCACGAATAAAACCCTTATTTTTGCTTATAATAATTTTACCAATTAAGGCAATCCATTTTATTAAAATATATGCTGGTCAATGCTAGACAAAAAATTGGTGGAAGGAAGGAGTATATAAAATCAAGATGTTTGATTGTTTACATCTATAAATTTACCCAATGGCTAACTAAATTTTAGTATCACATAACATTATATAAGAGGCAAAAATGCATAAAAAACTCTGACCTTTACTCACATTCTAGTTTAAAACTAAACTTTTTAAAATTTTCAAATAAAACTACGACCTTGCAATTTGACGCGATTAACTCTTCCGGCCGATATCCGGTGAAATTAATTGGGGGAAAATTGGCCGGAGAAGTTAATCGCGTCAGATTACAAGGTCGTAGTTTAATTTGAGAATTTTAAAAAGATTGGTTTTAAACCAGAATGTGAGTAAAGGTCAGGGTTTTCTATGCATTTTTGCCTTTAAAAATTCCACCTCATTTAAAAACATTACACATCATTTAAAAATATTACCCTTTATCTCTCTCACCCAATCCCTTGCCTCTTCTCCGCTGCATATACCATTCCCACAGTCATCCATCCATCCATCCTTCTCCACCATGGCCTCAATCAACGGCGTCACCGGCCACGAGTGCAACTACGCCGCCTTAAATCCCACCTCCATCCCCATTTTTTTTAATTCTTAATCAAAACGATGTCGTTTTAGTTAAAACGACATTGTTTTGAATATCACGTCATTATGAATTGTACACGTCATTATTAATTTTTTTTCCCAAATTAAATTCGAAAGGACATTGCAACAAATTGAAAGGTCACTATATTTTTTGCTACAGCTAAAAGATTTGTCAAAAAACCAGATTTCGGTATAAGGTCGGGTATTTTTATCTAATTTTCCTTGCCATCTCAGCTTTCCGGAGATCCACATCAGCATCGATTTAGCTGAAAATCGTCACCGGACATACATTGTAACAAATTAGAAGGTTGATATATTTTTTGCTACAGTTAAAAGGTTTGTCAAAAAACCAAATTTTGGTATAAAGTCGGGTATTTTTATCCAATTTTGCCTTTGATTAATAAAGAGAGAAGAATAATTGGAGAGTTGGAGAAGTGGAGTCAGGTGGAAGAAAACATATGGAAACAGAAATCAAGAGATGAATGGGTGAAGTTGGGGGATTCAAATACAAAGTATTTATTTGCCTTAGCTAAGGCAAGACAGAGTGCAAAAGCTATAAAACTTCTTATATCAAATTCAGGGGAAAGACTTACTACACATGAGAAGATCAAGAGTGATCTCAATTTTTATACAAAGCTGATGGGAAGCGGAGCTCCAACTTTGCCTATGATAGACAAAGAAGTAGTGAGAAGAGGACCTCTCCTGTCTCATGCTGATCAACTCAAACTCTGCAGTCCATGTACAACTCAGGAAATAAGAGAAGTAATATTCAATATAAATTCAAATAAGGCACCTGGAGTTGATGGTTACAATGCATACTTTTTCAAGCAGACTTGGGAGCTGATGGGAGGAGATATAATTACAGTTGTTCGGGAATTTTTTGATACAGGTTATATGCCTAAAGCTATGAACACTGCCCTCATTACTCTTATCCCAAATCCCAGTAATGCAAGCACTGTAAGGGAGTTTAGACCCATAACATGTTGTAGCACTCTCTATAAAATTACATCTAAAGTTCTAGCAAATAGGATGCAAGATGTTTTACCTGGACTTGTCAGTGAATGTCAATCTGCTTTTATAAAAGGAAGGATGATATTTGATAGCATATTACTCGGTCATGAAATCATCAAGGTGAAAATTGACATTCAAAAGGTATACGATTCTGTGGAGTGGCCTTTCTTGAGATATCTATTACTAGAACTTGGATTCCCATATAGCTTTGTGAAGTGGATTATGGCATGCATCAACACAGTATCCTATTCCATTTGTGTAAATGGAGAAATCACAGCTCCATTTGATGCTAAAAGGGGTTTGAGACATGGAGATCCAATCTCACCATACCTATTTGTTATATGCATGGAATATCTCCACAGGAACCTCCTTGAGCTGGGAAATGATAGGCTATTCTCCTACCATCCAAGATGCAAGAAGCTGGGCATAGTGGAACTTTGCTTTGCAGATGATCTACTTATGTTTGCAAAGGGTGATCTTATGTCAATAAGAAAACTTCTTCTCTCCTTTTCCAAGTTTTCTGCTGTCTCATGCTCAAGGCTAATCAAGCCAAGAGTAATATATACTTTGGGGTGGGAGGGGAGGGGAGTGCATCAGATTATACAAGATCAAATGATTGCAGAATTTGACTTAGTAAAAGGAGAGCTATCATTTAGATACTTGGGGGTGCCTTTGTCTTCTAAAAAATTGTCTGTACTGCAATGCAAGCCTCTTATTCAGAAAATCATGGATAAAATTGAGACTTGTGCTTCCAAATTGTTATCTTATGTAGGAAGGGTGCAACTTGTAAAATCAGTATTATTTGGCATTCAAACGTATTGGAGTCAAGTATTTGTTTTGCCAAAGAAGGTCCTCAAAGGTATTCAAACAGCATGTCGAATCTTTTTGTGGACAAGGAAAGCAGGTACTTCAAAACGGGCTTTGGTGGCTTGGGAGAATCAATGCCTTCCCAAAACAGTAGGTGGCCTAAACATTCTTGACATATAGTTGGAACAAAGTTGCTATCAGTAAACAATTCTGGAATGTGGCTCAACAAAAAGAGAAAATCTTGATTTAATGGATACATGGATTCTATGTGAAAGAGCAAGAGTTGAGCTCCATGAAAATTCCTCCACAAGCTTCTTGGGTGGTGAGGAAAATTCTTGAAGCTAGGGAGATGTTTTGTGGATCAGAAGAGAGGAGTTTGATGCTGAATCAACCTCAATTTTCTATTAAAAAGATGTATAACAGCATTACAGGACCAACTCATCGAGTGAATTGGAAGAAGATGTTATGTTGCAACATGGCACCACCGAAAGCAATCTTCATTACTTGGCTAAGTATCATGGGGAAATTGACAACATGTGAGAACTTAAGTAAGGTTGGTATTTCAAGTTGATCCTTTATGTAGTTTTTGTGAGAATGCGATGGAGTCACTGGACCATATCTTCTTTCAATGCCCTTTCTCGAAACTGGTGTGTGAAGAAGTTTATGCATGGAGTGGAAATAGGAGGATTGTTGAGCGATGGGAAGATGAGAAAAGGTACATGGAGAGCCAATGCAAAACCAAGGGTTGCTATCAAACCATGTATCGGCTAGTTACTTCTGTTGTGATATACCATTTATGGAGAGAACGCAATTGCAGAAGATTCAAAGGCATTGCTTAGGACGCACAAGACGTGATTAGAGCTTGTCAACTCATTGTTGCTTCGAGATGTCAACGCGATCAACGACTTCTGAATTTGTTACAAAACTAGAATAGGTGCTTGAAAGCTTTGGTGGTTGTTAGCTTGTACTCTTCAACGTTTCATTTGGGAAATAAAATTTATTATTTACCAAAAAAAAAAATTGTATTGTATATGTTATCTATTTCGTAAATGAAATAAAATAAGTGTCGCTTTCATCCATCAAGACTATCACATTTATTTATAAATAAATACGTAAAAGATGAATTACTAGAATTACATTACTTAATTTAGTTTTAATAAATAATAATTAATTTTTAATGTTTATAAAATTTGTAATTAGTGTATATAATTATATAAGTTGGTGCTTTTACTTGGATTGTAAAGTTTTTATTGAAAAATTACGTATGAAAATGATGAAAAAATGGTAAAAATATATATTTTCCACCCTAGTCAATCAAAGCAAACGCACTCATAATAAAAAATATTAAGAGGATAAACTTAAAATGGCTTATTGAAAACAAAAAAGATAAAAAATTGTCCTAAATAATCAAAACACATAAAATGTTACCCTTTATCATCATATTCCTATATATACATACACACATATGTATGTATTAAATCACAAACTTTTCAATTTTTTCAATTAAGACATAATCAAACTTTATTGACATAAAATAATAATAATATAACAAATATGATTAGGTAAAATTGCTACATATAACCAAACAAAAATAATATTGTACTATTTGATGTGAGATATCCTATGCTACTATACTGAGATTTATTAAGAAAAATATTATTTTTTAATTATTTAAGGTTAAATAATTCGATTATGCAATCTATTAAACTCGCTTAGAATTTATGTCCGTGAACATATCTCAAATTTAATTAAAAAGTAATTTTATTACATGTTTACGACTCAAACCATATAGTTATGTTTGTTAAAAATTATAATTTAATATATTCTCATTTCTTTCGATTTCTAAAAAAATCCGTATATCAATAACTGTCGATTGGGAATTGCCCTGTCTACTGCCACAGTTCCGCGCCGGAATCGGCCCGTGGACTACTCTGATTTATAAGTGTGTAATTTATAAAACTCATTTAGAATACATATTGACCCAAAATTTGATAAGAAAAATTGATTGTACTATTCGTTCACGTCCTTAGCCATGCAATAATGTTCGCTAATCACAATTATAGATTATGCAAAGTTGGGAACTCAACTACAAATAACGTGAAAATTAATTCGTGGATGACTATTTTAGATTTTAGAATGTACATGAAAAAAAATGCATAAAATAAAGAAAAATTTCCCGAGTTCAGGTACCCGTCGATTGGAAATTGACCCGTTTACCGATACAGTTCCGGGTCAGAATCGATCAATTGACCACATTTTTGATTTATAAGTGCATAATTTATAAAACTCGTTTAAAATTTATATAGACCCAAAAATTAATAAAAACTTAATTGTACTATTTGTTCTCATTTTAATTGTATAGTAATATTTACTAATTGCGATTATAAATTATGCAAAGTTGGAAACTCCACTACAAATAACGTAAAAATCAATTCATAAATGACGTTTCTAAATTTTAGAAAAATACATGAAAAAAATGAATAAAATTTAAAACTTAAAATAAATATGAATAAAGAATGGAAATGTGCCACATGAGATTGCATCGGAACCGGCCCATTGATCACGACTCTGATCTATAAGTGCGTAATTTATAAAACTTGTTTAGAATTTATATACAGCCAAAATTTAATTAAAAAATTTGTATGGTAATATTCACTAATTACAATTATAAGTTATGCAAAGCTGGAAACTCAACTACAAATCACGTAAAAATCAATTCATATATGGTGATTCTAGATTTTAAAAAAATATATGGAAAAAAAGAATAAAATAATATTTAAAATAAATAAGAATAAATAATGAAAATGTATCACGTGGGATCTCGAGTTGAAGTGCCTATCAGTTGGGAATTGACTTGTCTACCTAAATAATTGATAAATTAAAAATTAATTATTTTTTATCCAATTAAATAAAAATTATTAGACTATTTAAAAATTTAATTCGACCAACCAATACATTAGCCAATTATTTTGGAACCATTTATTTTGTCAACTAAAAAAAAAATTGTATAGTACTATTCACTAATTACAATTATAAGTTATGCAAAGTTGGAAACTCAACTACAAATCACGTACAGATCAATTCATAGATGACGATTATAGATTTTAGAAAAAATACATGGAAAAAATGAATAAAATAAAATTTAAAATAAATAAGAATAAAGAATGGAAATGTGTCACGTGAGATCTCGAGTTGAGGTGTCTGTCAGTTGGGAATTAGCACGTCTACCTAAATAATTGATAAATTATAAACTAAATATTTTTTTATCAAATTAAATAAAAATTATTAGACTATTTCAAAATTTAATTCCACCAACCAATACATTAGCCACATTAGCCAATTATTTTGGAACCATTTATTCTTTCAACTAATAAATTGGTTCCCTACGAAAAATAATTTTCTATTGGCCAATTAATAAATTGACTAAATTAAATTAAGTTAAACTAAACTATAAAAATATAGTTATTTATTCGGCCGATTAATAAATAAATTGACCAAATAAAACTGGTGGAACAAAATATGAGAAAATACACATTAATTCTATATATTTATAGGCTTTTCAATAGGTGAAATTTCATTGAATAATCAATATGGGACACAAGATTTTAGTAGATATTTAAAATCTATTATTTTACATTTAAAAATTCAAAAATTTGAGAATTTAGATAAATAGGAATGGAGAATTAAGAGGGGTGCCACGTAGGATTTTTTTCAAAGTAGAAATTATTTTCCTTTTAATAATATAATAATGATGGCTTTCATCAGAATAATAATGCCTACCTATTCCCTCTAAAATCTTTTATATAAAAAAGAAAAAGAATTAAGTAATATTTTTTTTATATTGGAACATATTCTGAATGTTTGTGTATGATTAAGTTATATTTTTATTTCGGTAATATATGTTGCATAAATGTGATTTTATTTACATATTTCTTTACTGGCTTGGAGAATCTTTTTTTTTTTGGGGCATGATTTATGTTTTCTGCACATCTATTTTATTTGTTGTGATTCGAAACTTGGTATTATTTAGTAAATTTTAGAACTAAATAATATTGTAATATTTGTTATGTTTTATTATTTTATGTCAATAAAGTTTGATTAGGTCTTAATTGCAAAAATTGAAAAATTTGTGATTTAATTTGTCAAAATTGAAAGTTTGGGATAAAATTACAAAAATTGAAAAATTCGTGATTTAATTTGCCAAAGTTGAAAGTTCGGGATAAAATTGCAAAAATTGAAAAATTCGTGATTTAATTTGCCAAAATTAAAAGTTCGGATTAAAATTGCAAAAAACCCTGAAATTCGTGATTTAATTCGCCAAAACCCCCATATATATACAAGTCGTTATGTATAATTTTCTTTACATGTAGGATCAAGGTTGTCTTTACATAAGTATATGTAATTCTTATATGTCATATATACAAGTTACTTTATGTTGTACAAACACAACGATTCATACATAAACGTTAATTTTTGCGGCTTCGTGCCGACAATCGCGCCGCCGGAAATCTCTAGAAACTCTTCAAAAAGCAGCAGTTGGATGTATGAGAGTAGAGGTGAGAGAAATAAGAGGGGAGTTTATATGTTTTATCTATTGATGGATAATTTATAAAAAGATCGAAAACCGACAATAACCGAGTCAATTATGTTTTTTTAAATGCGAGGTGTTGCAAATGCTCCGTCAATTATGAGTATTTATTTATTTATTTATTTTTATCATTTTTGTTGTTGTTCGACAGATAATAGTACCAAGCGTTTTGCAATTATCAGCTATGGCAACACAGATGTTCATCATAAGTCCTCAACTACCGCTAATTTCCGCACTAGTAAGGAAGTAATGGTTATAAATATTCAATTGTATATAACTTGGCTAGCTTTGTTTAGGAATTCGTTAATAGAATTATGAATAAATTTTGTTCTGGTATTTTCATACTCCTCAATTGCACCCTAGACAGAATCATGATTAATGATTCTGTTAGTTGAATTGATTTACAAAATTTAGAATTACGAAAGAGGATTTTGTTGTACGATACATGACTTGAAAGAATTATTGAGTCAAGGGAATAATAGCTATTTAGATTAGGGAGAGTTTGATGTCACCTCTGATAGTCAAACTCGGTTGTAAATACTAGTATCAAACATGCATCAACAAGAAGGCAACACACTTCACATTTTTTAGGATACCTAAACCTCCATTTTTTAGCCAAAAACTTCACATAATCCCAATACACTTCAAGTTTTCAATGGTGTATTATAATGAATGCGGCTCTAATTCCACCAAGAAGGCAACAACACCATCTCCGATCCTTACCAACCTAATATGTAGACACCGTTTTTCAGCACAACGTCTTCGACTAGAGCAACGCCAATAGGATGATTAGAGGCAAAAAAAAAAAAAAAGAATTAATTAATAATGTAATAGTATCATGAATGAGGGAAGATTAAGCATTCTAGTGGTGTTGAAGTCGCCGCTGAAAATTTGTGTAGTTTTTGCAGAAGTTTTCGAGAGGCTATAGTTAACATAGTTATTTTTATTTAATGTTGATCAGGAGCTAGGGATAGAAAAGTACATTATTTAATATTTATTATTATGGGGGCTATGTTATGTTTAAAATTCGCCTTAATAAAATTAAGATTTTTATAACTTCACGCCAAATTAAGGGCAAATATATTTGGATATACAACCCAATGCGCGTAGGCCCAATCTATGAGTCTCTCTCCAGTCTCCGCCTCTTCTTTCATCCTCAACCGATGCGGGCGGGAATTCTTTCCATTCCACACCTCATCCCACATGCGGTAGTCTTCATCCTCCTCTTATAAAGGGACTCTCGTTTACATTTTTCTTTACCAACGGGGTAAAAGAAATACTACTAAAATATTTGTGAAATTATTGTTCGAGGAATCACCCAATTTGAGAATCGGACAGTTTACAACGATTCGGGTCACAGAAATCAAGTGCTCTACAAAATTCTAGGAAGAAATTCGAGAAAAATATGTTGCAGTGTATATTTCTTCTATCAGATTCCGGGTATGATCTCAAAACTTTCATCCTATAAAAATATGCATCAAGACATTATTAACTGGTAATTCAAATTACAATCTTGGTGTATACAGATTTAGGGGCTTACAGATTCAGCTATCTGAACTGAAAAATCACTGTGTTGACACAAATGAATTGTTAAAAAGGTTATTAGGCTCCCAAATTTCAGTATACCTTGACAGTTTCGGCTTCAATAATTTGTGATGAGACTGAAACAGAAAATCTTGTAAAGTTATGAAATCTGAAATGGCTTTAGGTTTACTCATCTTCAGCTTCAATGGTAGTTTGTTTAGGATCCGGATTAGTGATTAAAGGACGTATAGTCATTTATTGCTTTAAATGGGAAATGCATATCTACAAAGAGAATTGGGGTAAGGGCAATTGTGTGTGTGTGTGTGTGTTTGGGCTGCTGTATTACTTAAAGAAAAAGAGAATAGGCTGAAGATTGGGACATGATCTGAGATTTCAGGGAAGTGTTGCTTGAAAAACAGCTCACTGGTCATCGGGTCGACCGAGCCATATGTGATTGGTTCTGGGACCAAATACTTACTCAAGGTGATTCTTTGAAGGTGTGGTGTGTTGCAACTCTGAATTCTTTTTATATCTTTTAGATTTGTGTGTTGTTAATTTTATGCCTATTTTGATATCGAGCCTTTTTTTGTATGTTTTCCTTTCCCTCGTGATATAGCATGTACCGGTTATTGCTTCACCCACCCACTACCTATTTCAAGTGGTTCGTGAGGGGATCACCTTCTTGGCGTGCACCCAAGTTGAGATGCCGCCTTTGATGGCAATTGAGGTGGGTACCCTGAGTTCTGGTTCCTTTGTTCGATTATAGTTATCTGTTTCCGTTCTCAAAGGGGGAATTGTGGATTCACAAACTCCTCTTCTGAAACATTAATTGGCCTTTTTCGATTCCTTGAAGTATGAGTGAGTTACCCACATGTAGAATCTTTGCGACATTATAGCAGAGATGAGCGGGGTAGTAACTTTTCATTCCTGATCTGTGGTGCAATTTTTCAAATTTGAAATGTTTTGCTTACTCCTATGTTGACGCCTAACGGCAATCGACGAATCGGCAACTTGCTGTTTTACAAAAATGAAATTGATATTTTAGTCTTCAAGAATTATCGAACTTCCAATTGTTTGTTTACAGATGCTTTAAGAAACCTTGACTGAACCTGTGATTCTCAGGCATTCTTCTTAGAGAAGGTTAAATTAATATGTTGGCAGTTGAGAAAAGATGCCTCTCTTGAAAAACTTCAATTTTTTTTTTTTTTTTTTTTTTTTTTTTTTTTTTTTTTTTGTTTATTTGAAAAGCAAATGCATGGCATGGGCCAACTAAATATATGAAAAAAAAAATTCAAATCTCAGAAACCATATATTGATCTTTTCAATGGAATGACAATAATAGCTCCATCCAGAGAGTTTATGGTACATATTTTGTATGTATTAAAACAGTGATAGTATAATTTTGTTGCTTCGGAGAGTTACATATATGGTACATATGATCAGTAGTACGTTGTTTATATCCAGTGTGTATTCACGCACCGCATGCATGTGTAAACAAGTTTCATATTTATGTGCAAAATTGTAACACGTAAAATAGTGGTACACCCCCCCAACAAAAGAAAAAGAAAAAGAAAACCTCTCGAAGATTTGACGTATGATATGCATATTCTATTGCTGAATGTTGTTTTATATTAATTTTTATTGAGTTAGGTCCCCAACACCGATCAGCCCCCTTGAATTCATTATCTAGCTCCACCTTTTAACATCCTATATTATAAGTCGACAATATTTGTGTCAAAATTATAAAATGCCAGCATTGATGCCTTCACCTTCTTGATGATTCTCTTTATCTTATTCTTTTCCATTCTGCCACACCATGCAATGTAGTATGGATTTTCAGTATTGATTGACCAAATAAACTTGTTAAACACTTGACAGTTTGATTTCTAGTTCCTTTGCAGGGTTGCTGATGTTCTATCAAATTATTTGGATGGCTTGAATGAAGATCTGATTAAGGATAACTTTGTTATTGTTTATGAGGTAATCTATGCTCCGTGCTCTCATTGGGCCCTCTAGATTTTTGTGACACAAATGCTTGGTGACAGTCAGTTGCATATTCACTTTGACGTAGATCTTACTATACACTTCAGTCTTATTTCTTAATTCTTAGTATTTAGTATTATGCCAGTTTTAATGATTTTACTTATGATGATAAGGCACACTGTTTTTCAATTCTGGTTAGTCTTTTTGGTATAGTGGTCAGACCTGGATTGTTATGTGGTACACTTATTGATTGAAAGTTCCTTGCAGAAGATATTCCTTACTCCATTAACTTATGTAGTTAACATGAGTCGTGTACTTTCATTTTGGAAATGGAGCCATTTCTAGTGTTTATTCTCTATGCTTATGTACTAAATAGTATCAATGACTCAAATAGGATCATAGGTGTGTGCACACATAAGGTCAGAGCCTGAGAAAATATGTTATTAACATTTGGGTGGTGCTTTTAATGTGTCATATGTCATATTCATCTGTCAATCATTTTGGTGCTTATTAACATTTGGTTGATCTTTTTGGAGTATATTCTTATAATCTATTTTAGAATCCTAAGTTGACAGAATTTAATTGAACGACGCAGCTCCTAGATGAGATGATAGACAATGGCTTCCCTCTAACAACCGAACCTAATATCCTAAGGGAAATGATAGCTCCTCCGAACATTGTTAGTAAGGTTCTGAGTGTTGTCACTGGTAACACATCAAATATGAGCAATACACTTCCGGGGGCAACTGCTTCTTGTGTTCCATGGAGAAAAACAGACCAAAAGCATGCCACCAATGAAGTTTACGTTGATCTTGTGGAAGAAATGGATGCCACGATAAACAGGTGCATGGATAAACCTTGAAACTTGTTTTACATTTACCTTTCTTTTCATTGGTTTCATCACATGTTTATGCTCCACAGTTTTGAAGTTCCTTGTTTTTCAGTCTCTCTCTCTCTCTCAAAAAAAAAAGAGGACCCAATCGAGTTGCAAACATATATATTATACCGTATATATTAAAGACACCGTATTCAAGAATTATTTTTCCCATCAGTTCTTGGTTTCGACATACAAAGCTGTTGAAGAAAGTAGTATCTGTTTATAGTATCATGTTCTGATCCCTCTTATCATGTCATATTTCTGCTGCTTAGAGACGGGAATCTGGTGAAATGCGAGGTATACGGTGAAGTTCAAGTAAATTCAAATTTGTCAGGTCTCCCGGATCTCACTCTGTCATTTGCAAACCCTTCAGTTCTCAATGATGTGAGATTTCACCCTTGCGTTAGACTTCGACCATGGGAAGCGAACCAGATTTTATCCTTTGTGCCACCCGATGGACAATTTAAGCTCATGAGTTACAGGTTTGTAGAGTTATGGTGTTTCAGAGGTGTAAGTCTTTAAATGTGCATATCAGATGCAGCCTCGACACTCTAGTTTAAATACACGTCATTATTTTTCAGGGTGAAGAAGCTGAAGAGTACTCCAATCTATGTGAAACCACAATTCACGTCGGATTCAGGGGCGTGTCGTATAAGTGTTCTAGTTGGAATCCGGAATGATCCCGGAAAGTCAGTTGACAATCTGACAGTTCAATTCCGACTACCCCCTTGTGTCGTGTCATCTGATCTTTCATCAAATTATGGAGCAGTAAATGTTCTTGCTGACAAGGTATAGAGCTAGGCATACAAAGGAATTCCATTCACTTGAGCTCAAGTTTTGCATTTGTGTGGTATGTGAAGTTGTTTATATTATAATGCTCTGCATATTGGGCTCCCCTGTTTGTTCAGACATGCTCGTGGACAATCGGGCGGATGCCGAAAGATAAAGCTCCGTCCATGTCTGGTACCTTAGCGCTTGAAATGGGCATGGAGCGACTTCATGTATTTCCCACTTTTGAAGTTGGTTTCAGGATTATGGGAGTTGCGCTCTCCGGCTTGAAAATAGATAACTTGGATCTAAAGAATCCGTCTTCTCGACCACATAAAGGTTTCCGGGCTCTTACAAAAGGAGGTGAATTTAAGGTCAGATCGTGATTTCTCGACTCAGAAGGCGAAAAATCAAGTGTGTGGTTGAAGTTGTTTAAAACATCGGCAGTGTTCCTATTGTACAATTATCAGAGTGCCTTGATTCATGACTTGTACTTGTGTTCTAAACTTACCTTTAAATGGAGTTATAGTGAAATTTATTTTGATTTCACATTATGAATGGAAACTTTTACCCTTCTTTTGTTGTTGTAAACGAGCATAAATGGACTCACTTTTTTTGCAAATAATGTTTTCACATCCCACCACTGAGCTGGAATATCAGTGATTTTTTATTTATTTATTTATTTATTTTTATTTTTTTGTGTGTGTGTGTATGTTAAACTTCATAATTGCAGCTGTCGATAAAGAAAATAAGAGTTTCAGATTCTGGTAGAGCTACATTGTTGGTTGATTGAGTAAAATTTGTGTCATTAATTTGGAATCCCAAGTATAAATATGGGTGTGTGTCCTCGATACAAAGCCAAATAGAAGAGCTTAACCTACATTATACACTTTGATGTTTTATTATTTTGGCCAATTTTTTTTTTGATATAGTAATAAAATTAGAATAAAGAAGGAGCTCTTAGGTCAACAAGAGATAGAGCTCTTCGAGAGGCATCTCTTTCTCTTTCTTTCTATATATCAATATCATTGTCCGATCCGAACAAAAACAAGTGGAAATCTACATCCGAAAAGAAAGCTTTAGAAGGTCTCAAGACGTACCCATATGAATATGAATCAAAGATGTACCATAGCCGACAAGCAAATAGGTTTTGTTTTAGAATAATAGATATCTAGTATGTAGACCGCTCAAACTACTCAGAATGCGAAGGCGAGGCTACTAAGAAAAAAAATACTTTTTCGAGATAGTAATCGCTATCTAATAAATTCCCGGTCCTAAACAAAGAATCGCTGCAGCGGCAATAGTTTAGTGGTAAAAGTGTGATTCGTTCTATTAACCCTTAATAGTTAAAGGGTCTTTCGGTTTTTTTTTTATATTCCGATCAAAAACTTTATTTCTTAAAAGGATTAAATCCTTTACCTCTCAATGAGAAATTCGAGAGAAAATACGGATTCTTATAGAATAGTAACAATTAATTCACTCTTAGATTCATTAACTAAAACAACTAACTGCGTAATTTCAGCATTCAATGTTTATTCCTGAATAATCTCAGTCTTTACATTTTCCCTTTCACTCGTAGTGTGGGGAAGAAGTGGGCTTTAGAAGTACTACTAATTGAGTTCAGGAATCAAACCCGCTTGTTTTATAGATCATTCTGCAATGCTTCTTTGAAAATATATTAGGGAATTCTATTATAGGAAGTATAGTCCAAGTTTCCCACTCAGAGATTCGACTAGGAGTTTCAAAATGACCATTGACACAAACTACTTCGTACCCTCAATCGCATATTTCTGAAAGATGTCGCATTCTCCCAACGGGTACCCGCCCCTGCAAGGTCGGCCAGTGAGACGATGGGGGATAAGCTTCATCGTCGAGAGGGAAACAGGTAAAATTGGATAGTTTCGTTTTTTGAGGTTGATAGTGTCAAGAAGGCTCCGCTGAAGAGTAAGATGCTTTCTCTAGCTCAGTCTTCAATCGACTAACTTTGCTCCTTCTAACAAAGCTGCATTCTTTTTTATTTCTCCTATCTAAATATGTAGAGGGACTAAGAGGAAAGAATCCAGGATTACTTCTTTGGGTTTGGTTTACAGTCTAATCTCTAAATCAGAATAGGAATTAAGGAAACTGGGTGAGCTACTTTTGGCTATGAGTCGATGAAGCTTACTTTGTTTCTGGGTTAGGCCTCCTTTGCTGCTTCATTGCTTATTAGTTCGGATGAGCCACCTAATAGGTCGGTATTTCCCATCTGTATTCTCTAAATAAATCCTTAGGTGTTCTATTAATGAATCCGAATAGAGGAATGCCAAATAGAAAGGCAAGGATTGAATGTGACAATTAGAAAGCGCTAAATGACTTCGTCTATTGGAAGCGCAAATTAAGAGGTGACCTATTAAAAGCGATCTATTGAATCCGATGGATGGAGCAAATGTTCCTTTAAATGCGAATATTGTAGCAACAGTTCCTTTAGCGAAGAATATAAAGCGATCTATTGAAAGCGATGGATGAAGAAACTATTCTATTAATAGAAGAATTCCCTTAGTGACGAATGAAGCAACAATGCCTTTAGATCGAATAGAAGAATTCCTAGTATGGAGCTTCAAAGCCATGGATCTTTAACTCATTCCTTGGATGGAGCTGACCATTGTACTCGGTAAATATTCATTTACATAAGAAAGTGCCACAAATTGCTTTTGCCTGCCCCAACTCCAATAAAATAACCAGCTATGAAATTTGACGGGGTCGATACGATGAATGGGAAATCCCCCGATCTTGTTTCATTGAAGTCCCTCATGGAAGAAGAATTGGCTGATCTTTCAGGAGATATCAATAGAAGTAGTAGACGATATAAGCCCATGAGCTACACCATCATAAAAGGTCCATGTACCAGTAGAAGATTCGGCAGCTACCGCGGCCCCTGCTTCTTCAGGCGGAACTCCAGGTTGAGGAGTTACTCGGAATGCTGCCAAGATATCAGTATCTTTGGTTTCGTATTCAGGAGTATAATAAGTCAATTTGTACTCTTTAACGCCCGCTTTGAATCCAACACTTGCTTTAGTCTATGTTTGTGGTGACATAAATCCCTCCCTACAACTCATGAATTAAGAATTCTGACAACAACAAGGTCTACTCGACACGAATGAATTGGGCGTTAATGAAACTTTTCCCAGGAATCTTTCCCTAGTTGAACTAAGTCTAAGTAGAGGAAAGCAATTAACTAACTCCTTTTGTTTTTTCTTATTCTTTATCCTTACCTTAACAGGAGTGCTCACTAAGCTCTCGAATTGCAGCTAATGGGAGCAGAGTATTATCAGTAGTGGCTATATTAGTAGTTTGTTATAGGTAATGCATTTATTCGGTTATGTTTCTTATAAGTTTTAAGCCAAGCGACCCGCCCTACTAAACATCGATGGAAAGGTTCGATTTTACCACCTCTATCTACCCAACTAGTCCTATTTGATCTAAAAAATCCAACCTGGAAACTGTATCTACCCCAGAAAACCCTCTATCTCCAAGCCCGGTTGGGCAAGCTTTGATGCCTCTACTCCCAACAAGTTGCGGGTCGAGATCCTGCCACTCTACAGAACCGTACATGAGATTTTCACCTCATACGGCTCCTCGTTCAATTCTTTCGAATTCATTGGACCCTTTTTTCGCTCTCGAGAATCCCCTCCCTTCTTCCACTCTGTCCCGAAGAGTAACTAGGGCCAATTTAGTCACGTTTTCATGTTCCAATCGAACACTTTCCATTTTTGATTATTCTCAAAGTATCGTTCTAGTAACTTCATTAAGCTTTAACTGTATAATTTGTTGTTTATTGTTTGAACTCTATTGTTGTTTCTATTTGTATTTGTTGTTTCTTGAGGATTCTTTACTGACTCGTCTGATGTCTCCGGAGCGTCTTCCCTAAGCGTCTGGTGAAAAAGAAAAGAAAGGGTCTGCCATCACTGAATCGGATGTTATTGCTCAATTGAATTGTGTAACCGAATCGGATGTCCTACGGAACTCAAACCAAGAGAATATAGCTCCCCTTGTTCACATCATCCTTAGAACAAGGCTACGCTACGGCCGGACTCCATCCTGAGGAGTGCTTATATTCTGAGTTAAAGGAGGAGTTGCTTCATCCCTAGGAATGAGTTATATTCCATATTCGGAATAAGGAATTGAGTTACATACTTATTAGAATTCATCCGTGGCTTTGTAGCCTCATCCTAGGAATGAGTTATATTCCATATTAGGAGTTCTTACATCCCGAATTGTTATATTAAGGAAGCTATCTTATATCCTTATAAACTATCTATCTATTGATAATACTCGTTCTTCACCCAAGGGGAATAAAACGTAATAGCTCACTGATCGAGCGCTCTTGCGCCGAAGATGAACGGGGCTAAGCGATCTGCTGAAGCTGTGGGATGTAAAAATACATCGGTAGGGGAGCGTTCCGCCTTAGAAGGAAGCCTCTGCGCGAGCAGTAGTGGACCCTAAAGAAGCTAGGGCAAGGCCTAATTGAAAATGAAGCGAATTGTTGATTGTATCATAAAGACCCTTATGCCCACGCCCTAATCGCCCTCCTGGAGGAATATGTGCATCTAAAAGATCCTTGAGTTTAGGTCCAATTAGGTTGAATACGGAAAGCGAAAACTCTATGCCTTCAATTATCGTACATTACATACGAGACATCTGCTCTACTCAATCCGCCATTCATCATCAAGCGTATCACACCAGCTATGCCGATCACTAGCACCATCACATTCGAACTGGCTGGGCTTAGCTGATAGGTTAGATGTTAGCTACTTTCGAAGTAACAGAAAGAAAAGCAACGACTGGAGTGGGAGAGTCAGAGTCGAAAAGAGGATTCCTCACTTCTTTCTCTCATTCAAAACCGTGCATGAGCCTATTACCTCTTTGTGGAGATCATAGTAGGATAAATAAGAGTGTTCTTCCCTCGCCTGGTATACCTTCAAGCATCCTCACTTGTTTTGTTCCTTTCGATCCAGTAGCTTACTAAGGCATCCGTTGATGCTGAACCACCAATGAGATAGGCCTGCCTGTGCCTTCAGGCGAGAAAGAAAGATAGGTTTTCCACGTGGTAATAAAACTATGTCGTTTATTGATCCTCTTCTGGAAATTGAAGATAATAGAATCCATTTTGATCTTACACAAATGGAGTTTATACCAACAAGTTTGACTGATGAATTTGTTTTTTATGCAATTGGTGAAATCTTCAACCTGATGCTACTGGAATAGAGAAGCAAGCAAAGTGGGTCGGGCTGGCCTGGGACTCAATTGAAAAAAGCGAGGCCGCTCTAGGAGGGGGAAGATTTAGTAGGCATCTACTCCTGCGTAGTATTGGATTATCGCTGCTCTAAAACTATTTAAAGAAGGTCTTCATTTTTGTAGTATTAAGTTCTGCTATAATATATTCTATTTATTATATTTATACCAATCTTTTATTATTTTGGCCAATTTTTTTTTTTTGATATAGTAATAAAATTAGAATAAATACATTGGTTTTCATAAACACAAATATTTATACAGTAAAAGAAATTTATTATAATAATCAGAAAGATATAATTTTATTTTTAGCTACGCAACTAACATGTGTTTATGTGAAAGTGAATAAGACAAATTATAAATTACTATACGAAACGTAACCTAGTAGTATGTCTTTTGATACTTATTAATTCGTTGTTTTTTTAAATTTATTTTCGTGGTACTTTATTGGTATAATGTTATCATATCAATAATGAACACATTAATTTATAATTATAATTCTAATTATAATGGCATCTCCTATGCGGCAGGTCGCAGGGCCTATGCGATTGGATCCGTGTCGGGTTGACCAGGTCAATTTTTTTTAATTTCAGTTTTTTTTTTCGGCTCTGTTTTCGGCTCCGCTTTTGCTCCGATTATTAATATGAGGATAATCGGCAAAGAAGAAGCGGCAAACAAAAAAACGAAGAGGCAAATAAAAAAAGGTGGAAAAAAATAAGTGGAATTAAAAAAAAAGAAAAAAGAAAAAACTGAAAATTAAAAAAAAAAACTTAAATTGAAAAAATGAAATTAAAGAAAACTGAAATTAAAAAAAATCAAAAATTAAAGGAAAAAAAAAGCAGAATGCGCGTGCACCCCACGCGCGGTCGCAGGAGTGCGACCTGCTGCATATAAGTTATTGTGATTATTATTGTATTGTATGTTTGTAATAGATAGAGGAACATTTATGGTAACGGAATTTCAATGTTGGATTGTAATTTCTTTTCCATCTACAAAATACAAAATAATATTACCAATAGGCTCGAGCGCAAGAAATACGTAAAAGAGTCGCAAAAGAAGAAAGAATTGGAAATATCTCTTAAAAAAATAAAGAAAGAACGAAAAAAAAACCGAAAGCAAAAAGAAAAAAATAAAGAAAGAACGAAAACAAAATTTCCCACGATTTTCAAGAATCTATCTTTCCCTATTTATATTTCTTTGGCTTCTCCCTTCATTTCTGAATCCTTTTCTCCGAAATCCCTTCCCCTCTTCCCATTTTTCCACTCCCTTTTTTATTTTCATTTTTGCTTTTATAATTTGGATTCACTAACACCCCATTAACCTTTTCCCACAACTCAAATCCAATAATTTCGTTCGGGAATTCGATAAATTGCTGGTTTTGATCGGATGAAATGACCGCCGTAATCAAATTCATGAACATGAAGCCATGTTGCAGATTCTTGTTTCCCTCCAAAAACACCTCTTTTCTGGGTTTGCCCAAATTCTCTAATTTCTCGTCCAATCAAAACCATTTCTCCACTTCCCGATTTCCCGACCGTCGATTTCACACCTTCGCACCCGCTTCTTCCGGCTTCAAAGGCGTTCTCGGCGGGACCCGCAACCGGACTTCGCCATTGACTTCGATATGGGGCCAATCGAGAATCTTCTCCACCGCCTGCTGCCGCAGTTTCAGCAAAAGGGTCAATTTCTCGGCTGCTCGAGCTGCGCCGGATTTGAGGAATTTCTCGGCGTCGGTTGATAGCCGCGTCAACGACAAGAATTTCGAGAGAATTTATGTGCAGGGTGGCATCAATGCGAAGCCGCCGCCACCGCCGGCGGCTGGGGCGGCGGAGGCGGAGAAAATTGATTGGGATGAGAATGCGGCGAATAGGGTTGAGGAGGGTGGGGAAATTAGGAGTGATGTGAGGAAAAATGAGTGCTCGAGGGAGGAGATGTTTGTGGAGGTGGGAAAGGAGGAGTCTGAGGTGGAGAAGGAGGCGTGGAGGCTGCTGAGGAACGCCGTCGTCACGTATTGTGGGAGTCCGGTGGGTACGGTGGCTGCGAATGATCCCAACGACAAGCTGCCGCTTAACTATGATCAGGTGTTTATAAGAGATTTCATCCCATCGGCGTTTGCCTTTTTGCTCAAGGGAGAGGGAGAGATTGTCAGGAACTTCTTGCTTCATACCCTGCAGCTGCAGGTAGTCCCTTTTTTTTTTTTTTTTTTCATTCTTTTAAATCTTGATGAATGTTTGTTTACTCTTTTTTTTCTTTTTCTTTTTCTTTTTGAGAGCGACTCTTATTCATGTTGTGTATGCGTTATTTATGCATTGAGATTCATCTCCCCCGTTTGCGTTTTATATGAAGAAGGATGAATTTGGATTGGCTAGCATTTGGTTCGGGGGATATAGATTACTGAATAAGCATATGTTTGCTCTAGATTGTGGTTCGAGTCTTGGAAGTTTATGTAATGATCCAATGATAAATTTAAATTTTTCTTAAACGATAAGAGGACAAATGAGAAAATCATATGAAAATTTGTTTGAGAAGGTATAACGATTTCTTTGAGCTCAACTTTTCTCAATGTTGGCTAGTCAGGTCAAGGATTTTGTTGTACTTTTACTTTCTACAGCATTGAATAATGATATAACGCAACTCTTCAACAAATTCACATGCTGTACGAATTGAATTCATCCTTATGCATATTCCACATGGTGGTGCTGTTAAGTGTGTAATACTTCAATATCTCAACTTAAGTAACTAAGTTGTTAAATTTAGTTGCACGTCTCCATGCAAATAGATTAGAAATAGCAATAAGAGCCAGCTTTATCGTTGGACTTGTTTTATCAGTTGAATAGAGATTTTGATAACTTAATATTGCTTCTTTGTGTTGTAATCATGAATTTCTGTGACAGTTCTCTTTTGTTGATTGCATTCGCATGCACATTACGTTACCATATGATACGCTTCAAATTGTTAATAAAGAAGTTAAATGATTGATTTTTTTTGGCTGGGTTTTGTATGCATATATATGAGTAATCGTTGATGTGTCTACTTCCGACTTGGTTCACGTTCCTTCATTTTCTTATATTTCCCTCATTGTTTCAAGAGTTGGGAGAAAACAGTGGACTGCTACAGTCCCGGACAAGGATTGATGCCAGCAAGTTTTAAAGTTAGATCTGTTGCTCTAGATGATAATAAGTTTGAAGAAGTTCTTGATCCAGATTTTGGGGAGTCGGCTATCGGCCGTGTTGCTCCTGTAGATTCTGGTATGCAAGTTGTTTCTTCATTAGCTACAATATTCCTGATTGGCAAACTCTTCTCTTTTCCCTCTCCTTTACTTCTCTCCTTCCGTTCTTTCAGTTTTGGTGTAGCAGTAAATCCCATGTCAATCGTATATTTAAGCCATTGAATTGGATATTTTCGTTTTGAATTTTCATTTCTGTGATGCTGCAACTGGTTTTTATTTTTATCTAGGACTCTGGTGGATTATCTTACTACGAGCGTATGGAAAGCTCACTGGCGACTATGCATTGCAGGAAAGAGTGGATGTTCAGACGGGGATTAAACTCATTCTAAATCTCTGCCTGTCAGATGGTTTTGATATGTTTCCTTCTTTACTTGTTACTGACGGTTCCTGTATGATTGATCGACGGATGGGTATTCATGGTCATCCTTTGGAGATTCAAGTAAGTTTGCTTCAATATCCTCAAAAGAATCATTCGTTTTTAGCAGGTTTTCAATTTTAGTTTTTCTTACTGAGCTCATTAGTTCCTACGTTATTTGGTGGAAAATGAATTTGTCATGGGATTCGTGCATATGTTTTTTGATGTTTAAGATAGTCAAGTTGCACATTTCTTGGAATGTCCTTGGAAGAGATCTATATGTTCACATTATGAAGAATCGAAAAATTTCTTCTTTTTCCTAGAAGCATAAAACCACAATAAGGGCATTCACCTTTATTTTACTTTTATTTTTTCAGTCCTTATTTTACTCAGCTCTTCGGTGCTCTCGCGAGATGCTTGCATTGGATGACGGGTCCAAGAATTTGGTCAGGGCCATCAACAATAGACTCAGTGCATTATCATTTCACATCCGGGAATATTATTGGGTTGATCTGAAGAAAATTAACGAGATCTATCGTTATAAGACTGAGGAGTACTCCACTGAAGCTACTAACAAGTTCAATATATACCCTGAACAAATTCCTCACTGGTTGATGCATTGGATTCCCGAGACGGGTGGTTATCTTATCGGCAATCTGCAGCCTGCACATATGGATTTTAGGTTCTTCACCCTCGGAAACCTCTGGTCCATCGTCTCGTCTCTGGGTACCCCGAGACAGAATGAGGCTATACTGAATCTGATTGAAGCCAAATGGGACGATCTTATCGGCCAAATGCCACTTAAAATATGCTACCCCGCTGTTGAGTCGGAGGAGTGGCGAATTATAACCGGAAGTGATCCAAAGAATACGTGAGTTCCCAGAACTGTCGTAAATTGGACATAAATGCAGTTTCGTAAAGACTAGTTTTCTGAATATTATCAGACTTTCTGCAGGGCGTGGTCGTATCACAACGGTGGATCGTGGCCAACACTTCTGTGGCAGGTAACAAAGAATTACTGAAAATTATCATATGAAAACAACACAACATTTCTATGATGATTTAGTTTCTTGCTTTTGGTCTTCCAGTTCACTCTGGCATGCATGAAGATGCGTAGGACGGATCTGGCGAAGAAGGCGCTCGACATAGCTGAGAAAAGGCTTCCGCTGGACCGTTGGCCCGAATATTATGACACAAGGAACGGGAAGTTCATAGGAAAGCAGGCGCGGCTGTTCCAGACATGGTCGATTGCGGGATACCTGACGTCGAAGATGCTGATGGAGAAGCCGGAGTTAGCTTCGGTTTTATTCTGGGAGGAAGATTATGATATTCTTGAAAACTGCATTTGTGCATTGAGCAATTCTAACCGCAAAAAGTGTTCTCGCAGGCTTGCCAAATCTCAGATTTTGGTCTGATCACAAATCCTTTCTTTGAATGAAACACATACACACGCACACGCATTACTATATTGTTGTACAGATTATAGATTGGTAGTTTTTTTTTTTTTTTTTTTTTTTATATGATAATTGTTACAAGTGTTGTAAAATTAGCCAAGTGAAGATAGGAGAAAATTGTGGGGGGCCCTCATGTTTTGTAAGGGTGGCTCTAAGTGTTGTAATGATGCAACACAAATTATAGTAATATAGTTTGGTGAGGATTAAATTCATATGTATGTGTTTAGCTTTACCAATTTATGAAGTTAAGAAGGTTTTTTTTTTCTTTCGGTTAATGTAAGAGTACTAGTATATTTCGAATGCTCCACATTATCAGAATGAAATTCTTTTATGACAAGTATGCTTTCAAGCCTATTTCAAAAACACTATGCCTTCTAAAATGTGCTTATTGACCTTTTCTTTCGCTTTTTTTCTTTTCTAATTCTTATACCTAGAAATAGATTCGTTTCTTTTTGTATGATACTGGATAGTTCACATTTGAAAAGCTATATAAACATCTTTTTAAAGGTATACAATTATTGATTTTGAAATTTCTACCAAAAAAAAAAAAACTATTGACAATAGAAGCACTCTATTCACATCAACAAATAATTTAACGTTTATGAAAAAAATTCAAAACTCTATTATTTCATTAAGACAACCGATAAATTACATACACTTTTTTCGAAGATGATATATAAAATCTCTCAAAAAAAAAAAAGGTGATATATAAAAAATTCATATTGGAATATACAAGCAAGACTTTATACAAATTCCAATCACAAAAATAAAATACTCAACAATGACAAAATAATAATCAATAATATGATTTTAGGTCCATAAATAGGCGAAATCATTAAGGGAAAGATTAAAAAAAATATTTTTGAAGAGAAGAAACTTGCATCTCCGGTAATATAAAATCTCTAAAAGGAGATTTTGCCGTCGTAATAATATAATTTCGTTCTTTATTTGCAATAAATTTTCCATACAAGAATAATTTGGTTCAAAGTGTGATTGATGCATTAGAAATGACATCAAGAAAACTAGTCCATCATCTCCCTCCCTTCACTTCCAGAATCCCCAGCTCTCTCCCCCGTTTCTCTCTCTCCTCTTCCACCCATTTCCCCTCACCATTTTCCCCTAAAGCCCCTTCCTTCCTCGCCACCAATCTCATCAAATCCTACTTCGATGCTGGCCTGGTCAACGAAGCCCGCATCCTGTTCGACGAAATGCCAGAACGAGATGTCGTCGCTTGGACCGCCATGATCAGCGGCTACACCTCTTGCCTCCGCCACTCCGACGCCTGGACCACCTTCCGCCGCATGCTCTCCGACGTCCGCCCCAACGACTTCACCTTCTCCGCCATCCTCAAGGCCTGCAAAGGCATGAATTCACTTCCTCGCGGCGCCGTCGTCCACGCGCTCACGATTAAGCATGGCTTCCTCGGCAGTGTTTACGTGGGCAATGCGCTCATGGACATGTACGCCGCGTGCTGCAACGATATGGATAGAGCGCGTGCTGCTTTCGAGGAAATCGGAGTCAAGAACTCGGTGACGTGGACTACTTTGATCGCCGGTTATACTCATATGGGCGACGGTCATGGCGGCCTCGATGTTTTTAGGGAGATGTTGTTGGTATGTGTAGAGTAAGCTAATAATTTTATGTTTCATTGATTTTGATTTGTGTTAGTTAATGTCATAGTGTATGTTTGCTTGATAGGAGTATGCTGAGCTGAATCCTTTCAATGTTTCTATTGCGGTTCGAGCTTGCGCGTCAATTGGATCGCAAGCGTTTGGCAAGCAGATACATTCGACGGTGTTCAAACACGGATTCGAATCCAATATTCCAGTGATGAATTCTGTTCTTGACATGTACTGCCGGTGTATCAGTTTGAGTGATGCGGATCGATGCTTTGGCGAGATGACAGAAAGAGATATAATCTCGTGGAACACGATGATTGCAGGATACGAGAAGTCGGATCCACACAAGTCCATGAAGCTCTACTCGAGCTTGATGGTTGAAGGTCTCGAACCAAACTGTTTTACATTTACCACTGTCGTAGCTGCGGTAGCTAACATTGCGATTTTGGGAGCTGGAGAGCAGGTTCATGGGGGAATTGTAAGAAGGGGGCTTGAAGACAACGTGGGTGTGGCCAATGCTTTGATCGACATGTACGCCAAGTGTGGCAGCATTGTGAGTTCGTGCAAGATTTTCAAGGCAATGCGTTTGAAAAATGTTGTTTCTTGGACTTCGATGATGGTTGGATACGGCAGCCACGGCCATGGGAAGGAAGCCGTTGTGTTGTTTGATGAGATGGTCCAGTCGGGAGTTAGACCCGATCTGATTGTGTTTGTTGCGGTTTTGCATGCTTGTAGTCATACGGGACTTGTTGACGAGGGTCTAAAATACTTCAAAGATATGGTGAACGTTTATAACATAACCCCGGATCAAGAGATTTATGGGTGTATTGTGGATTTGCTTGGCCGTGCTGGTCGTCTCAAGGAAGCGTATGAGCTGATAGACGCTATGCCCTTTGTGCCGGATGAATCTGTTTGGGGAGCATTTCTCGGAGCTTGCAAAGCACATAAGCTTGCAGATTTGGGGGATATAGCTGCAAGTAGGGTATTGAACTTGAGGCCGACCGTTGTTGGGACGTATCTGGCGTTGTCGAGCTTATATGCAGCTAACGGGAAGTGGGGAGAGTTTGCTAAGATGAGGAAATTACTGAAAGGAATGGGAAGAAAGAAAGAGGCCGGGAGGAGCTGGATAGAGGTGAAGAATGAGATTTGTAGTTTCGTTGCAGGCGATAAGCTCGGATCCCATATTGATTGGGTTTACGAAGCTGTAGATACACTCGCATTGCATATAAAGGAGGCGGATTACGATCCTCATCTGCAAGGGTTTGAAGATGATATGGAGGGAACTTGAAGTTGAAGAGGAGCTGACATTGGGAAGCTAGTGAATTTAGAGTAGTGGCGATATCTAGAGTCGAAGGCCATTAATGGTAGACTCGAAAGGAAGAAAAACAAACCCATTCTTTCGTTTATTCATTCAAGTGATGACCAGAAATGAAGAAATAACAACATAAGAGGATGACAGACTAATTGAGTGAAACTAACTAGAGAGTTTTGTTGTATGATGTTAACTCGGTCATTGATTCTGTTTCTGCAGATTGTGAATTCAGCTACAATGAGGCTATTTACGCAGAGATACTGTAAATGTGTATTGGTTTCCTGTGAAGAAATGCTGTTTTTCTGTGGAAATGGAATTTTTCTCTATCTTATCAATTTTGTTTTAAATACCAACAAACCACTGTGGATATGACAGATATATGATTTGAAAATCAGCAAGAAATTGCTACTATATCTCAAACTGCTATACACATTGAGAAGGATTTGGGTGCATAAGTCTGCACCCATTTGCACAGTGCCCGCCCCGCCCCGCCCCGCCCCACGCGCTGCCCGACCCGCGCGTAAGATTCACGCACCGCGCGTGGATCTCACACGCCCCCTGTTTTTTTCCTTTTTTTTATTATTTTTATTTTTTTTATTTCCAGAATTTTCTTGTCGGTGGAGCCTTCGTCTCCGATTTTACGGCTTTGCCTTTGCTCCGATTACTAAAATAAGGATAATCGGTGGGCAACAATTTGGATTTTTTCGGCTTGCTCCGAGGCCTTCGGCCCCCCTCACTCAAATCTTGACCAAGAAGAAGCAGCAAACAAAAAAAAAAAAAAAAACTGGAAAATTTAGAAAAAAAGAAAAACTGAAAGAAAAAAAAAAATGGTCAAAGGGGGTTGACCCGGGTCAAACGGGTCGGGTCGGGTCGGCGGGTGTTGCACGGTGCAAATGTTGCACCCAAGTTTTTGTCATACACGTTTAATAAAAACTAGCGAATGTAACGTGCGTTACATGCGTGACTTCTATTTTATAAGAAAATGAGGATCACTACTTCCTAAATTCTGAGCTCATTATGATATTAAAGTAAAAATGTTCCCTGATTACCTCAGTAAATTCCAACAAGTATTGAGTCGGGATCTGGAAGGCATTCCACATAGTTTAAGCATTAAAGAGAGAGAAAAACAACAAAAGATTGCATGTGCTAATGCAGAGGAGTGTAAACAAAATCGAGATTTATTTTAAGGAGCTGTGGAAGACTGTTTCATCAATAAAAGAATTTACAAGTAAATATGAAAGCAATTTAATTGGTGACCTAAAAAAGCAAGAGACAGCATAAGCACCTTAGATCATTCTTAATTGCTTTTGCATTAAGCTGGTCTCTTCACTTGTGAAGCTGCTTCTGTACGAATTGAACCTTTATTTCTGGCACGTATTCGAGCTTCATGCAGGAATGCAGCATTTAGGATACAGCTGAAAATGGAAATGGTACCAAATAATCATTTTTATTTTTTTTTATAAATGGGATTCTGCTACCAATAATCCTTGCAGGAACAAGAACCAGACTTGAAATGGTGGAACCTGTGCCGATCCCTAACCACAATTTCACGATCAAAAGCTTTCGACACCAACTTTGCCGCTTCATGACAATCACTACAGATTCTTAAATTCTTTATTATTCTTACTGGTGCAGGAGCTTTCGTTGCGAACAGACCAAAGGCAATAGCGAGTTTCTCACTATGTCTAGCCAGATTCGTCTCCTTCTCCTCTTCATCTATATCAAGCAGAACCTCACCCGTGCCAGGCGCATAACCTAGACTCTTCAATCTCCTTACCATTTCTGCCAACATCGCCTCAATTTCCTTGATCCGAGGGTGTGATCTGTCTCCAGCAATGAACTCATGCAGAACACCATCAGCTTCAATTATACTGCATCCCGGAGTTTTAACCACACCTTGCCGCGTCATGATTTCTCTTATCTCCATCACATTCTCCCAGTTTCCTTTGGAAGCGTAAATATTTGACAGCAATACATGAAATCCATCATGCTCGGGCTGAAGCTCAATAAGTTTCCTTCCTAGTTTCTCTCCCATTTCCTTGTCACCGTGTTTCTTGCAAGCTCCAAGCAGAGCTCCCCAAGTAGCAACATCGGCTGCCATAGGCATCGTGTCGATTACTTCCTCCGCTTCCTTCAGCAACCCCGCTCTTCCAAGAAGATCTACTAAGCATCCATAGTGTTTGATGTTAGGCTCAATGCTGTAATCTTTCACCATAGAATCGAAATATTGACGGCCCTTTTCTACCAGACCTATATGCCGGCAAGCACCAAGGATCGCCACGAACGTTACTTCATTCGGCAAAATCCCACATCTTTTCATCTCTTCAAACATTTCAAGCGATCTTTCTACTTGCCCGTTCATGGCCAGGCCGAGAATCAGAGCATTCCATGAAGAAACTCCTCGTTCCTCCATCCCATCGAAGACCTCCACTGCATCCTCCACACTTCCACATTTCATGTACATGTTAATAAGAGTCGTACCAAGAATTACATTCACCGTCATCCCATTCTTCCGTATGTAAGCATGTAACCACTTCCCTTGGTCAAGGGCAGCAAGCTGAGCACACGCTGAGACCACGCTCACGAGAGTGGTCTCATCGGGCTTAACACCTTGATGCTGCATTTCATGAAATAACACCAACGTCTCTGAAAAATTGTCGTGTTGGGCATAGCCTGATATTATCGAACTCCATGATACAACGTCCTTTTCAGGCATGTTATCGAACAATTCTCTAGCCTTCTCGACAAATCCACTTTTAATGTAGCCGGATATCATAGAATTCCAAGATATCATGTCCAAAACACTACCAGCTTCGAACAACTTCTCTGCTGACAACACATCCTCCCATCTCGAATACATGTGAATTAGAGCATTTTGTAGATTCACGTAAGATTCAAAACCAACTTTCATGACCAAACCATGAACTGATTCCCCCATTTGGATACTCAGCAACCACGAGCAAGCAGAAAGCACGGATACAAAAACCACCTCGTCAACACGAACTCCTTTCTTGCACATTGTCAAGAACATATCCAAAGCCTCTTCATACATCATATTCTGCTCATAACAAGAGATCATAGCAGTCCAAGAGACCAAATCCTTATCCTCCATCTCATCGAACAATCGATGTGCCTCACTCAACCTACCACTCCTTCCCATCAATACTATCATAGAATTTGATGCAATGACATTTCGCTTAGGCATTCTAGCATACAACAACTTCGCATCCTCGACGCTCCCCGCCAAAACGTATCCAGCCAACATTGAATTCCACGAAACCAAATCCAACACAGGACTTTCATCAAACACCTTTCGTGCATCACCAACTCGCAAACAAACGCTATACATATTAATCAAGTTGTTCACCACGTAAACATCGCCACAGAAACCCGTCTTCACTACATGATCATGCAACTCTTTTCCCTCGAATTCGGAGAAACGGAGAGAGCAGCTCTGAATCAAGATGGGGTAGGTATAGTTGTCGATGTTGGAAAAACCATTCTTTAACATTGATTTGTACAGAAAGATTGCATCTTCTGCTCTGTTGTTTTGGACAAAAGCTTTCAGAATTGTATTGCAAATGAATCCGTTTGGATTCTCGATGTTTGTGAAGATTTTGTGAGAATAATCGATTTGAATAAATGGTGAGTCCGTGGAAAACTTGAGAATTCTGCTAGCAGCATAGTTGTCTCTGATAAGACCAGAGCAGATGGTTTGACATAAAATCTGATTAAAGAACCTCAGATTTCGGCATTGGGATAAAAGAGACTCCAATTCCGAGCAAGTTATTGTTGTTCTTGAAGTGGATTTGTGGTTAAGGGATGATCTAATTGCTGCTAATGCAGTTAGCTTTGTCGAATTCATATTAGGCCAACAAAAGGAAAATGGTTCAAAACAGTATTTTAAAATTGGTCTGCATAATTTTCCTACATTTTTTTTGACAGATTCTTATTTCTTGCAATTGCAGCGACGTCGTTCTGGAAACATAATTTTTTGAAATTAAAAATAAAAAAATAATTACTCCTTCCGTCCCGCCGAATACGGTTATAGATGAGATGGTGGATATTGTGTAGTGAGAATAGGTTAGTAAGGTTTAGATGAGATAGCGGACCACATGTAGTGTGAATGCAACATTTTATAATATTAAATAGGGGTCCAACTTTTTAAATAACACAACATAAAATATTATTCTTCTATATCCTCATTTTAAAATCACACTCTTTTATATACCAAAATGTTTTAAAAGACTAATATATCCTTAACTTAAAAAACAAACAAAATAAAAAATAAATAAAAACAACAAAAAACAAAAACTAACCCTACCCAACCCCAACCGCCGTCCCTCTCTCTCTTTCCCCCCAATTTGTGTCGGCGGTCCCCCCACCCACTCTCTCCCTCCTCCAATTCGACTCCCCGTTGCCGCGTCTCTCTCCCTTCCTCACGACAGCTCCTCCTCACGATTGATTGATCGTCGTGAACGGAAGAACATGAGCAATCGCCGCCACAACCGCCGCCGCAATGAGTCGCCGTCGACGTCCTCCGGCGAAGAGGAGGAAAATTCAAATTTTCGAGTCCCAAATTCACCGGTTAGTGCCCTTTCTTTTTT
The DNA here is from genome assembly GCA_029490685.1 of Schizonepeta tenuifolia. NCBI lineage: Eukaryota > Viridiplantae > Streptophyta > Magnoliopsida > Lamiales > Lamiaceae > Schizonepeta > Schizonepeta tenuifolia. Next base: position 68,425,103 of record CM055960.1, on the reverse strand, counting down.
CAAAATTCATGCTTAAATCTTCGATTGAATGCATGTTTTTTAGTTTTACATGTTAGAAATTGTTATATGTTAGAGTTAGGATTTTCATGTGGAAGATTTCGACATTGTTTTTGGTGTAATAGAGTTCGAGATTTTTGAATTTGTTGGTGTTGGGTAGTTCGACATTTGTTGTGTTGGTTTGGTGTTCTTACGAGGTCGATGGAGGTGGGGAAGACGACGGCGAAGGGGCTCTGTCGTGCTCACGATGGGCTTCCCATCGTGAGGTCACGATAAGGTTACCATCGTGAGACCACGATGACACTCCATCGTGAGCTCACGATGGAAACCTCACCGTGACCTCGCGATGGGAAGCCCATCGTGAGTTCACGATGGCGAGGGCTGTCGTGACCACGGCAGAATCCTTTGCCGTCGTCGCGCCGGTCCTCCTCCCGTCGTGACCATGGCCACGGGCTATCCCCCCGTCCTTGATCTTCTTGTGTTTATGTTGGTTTGTTGAATTATAACACGTTACCACGCACTTAATACTTGGTTTTATTGATTTTGTAGGAACATTATCAATTTGTTAGACCCGCCATGCTCTATTCGTCTCCTAAAGTGAACCTTTACATGACGGTAGACATGTTTGATGAAATTAGGAGAGTTTTATTTGAAATATCCGGTGATCATCAAGCCGAGGCATTCCTAATAACCGGTGTTGTTGGGCGGTTGATTGATGCAAGAAGAAATCACAGTGCAAGTAATGCGCTAAATCTGACAATAGCCTGACAGTTGCAAGGGATTGGTGCTAATCGGGAACCAGAGAACGAGCTTTGGTTTTATCTTGGTCATACGACCATTCGTATGACGGCAGTGGAATATGCTCTCATCACCGGGCTTTTCTTTAGAAACTCTACATTTAATCCACATACAGTTCATGTACCTCCTAGAACTGGCATTCACTACAGATTTTTCAACGGCCGAGAGATAAAGACCAATAAGTTGCGCGACGCCTTCAACAGAAAACAACTTGGGAGAGACATCGATGACTATTTGAAGGCGGCCAACTTGCTCATTTACTATTATTTCGTCTTATGTCGGGACAAACCCACCATAGAGAATTGGGCATGGACGTTAGTTGAAGACTTCGAGGCTTGGGATGCCTTCCCATGGGGCTCGTACACATAGGGAGCACTATGTCACTATGTGTACAACGCCCAGACAGTCCCCAAGGACTACCACCTCTATGGTCCGGTTTGGGATTTACAGATTTGGACTTATGAGATGATTCAGACGTTGGGAGATCGATGTGGAATCAAAGATCGCATCGAGAGAGTGCCCCGGTGCTTGATGTGGGCCACAAGAGTGATGAAAGTTGATTTCAGTCAATTCTTCGATAATATACGGGTACATTTATGATCTTATAATGTTTTTCATTCATTCAATGATGCTATCTATATTAGTTTCTAAAATTCTAATATTACATTTTCATTACCTTTGCAGCTTCAGGTATTGGAAAGTTTTGAAGCTACGGAAGCAGAGCGTTATGAGTATTACATGCTGAGCTTCGAAAATGGAGACCCTTTTTAATCTTATTTTTATATTTTGTATTTCAATATTATTTTATGGGATAGTTTTATTAGTTTATCGAGTTTATGGTGTTTGAAACATGTATTTGGATCTTATTTTTATGGTATAGTTTCTTAGTTTATCGACTACATGAATGAAATATTTTTTAGCAGGAAAATTATCTCACTCTCGGGTCTGGTCACGACAGGCCAACCATTGTGACCTCACGATGACGATGCCATCGTGAGCTCACGATGGAATGTCATCGTGAGGTCACGATAGTAGGGCAGTCGTGAGGTCACGATAAATACAATCGTGAGCTCACGATGAGGACACTGAACCCCATCGTGACTTTAGGATTTTTGACTAATTATGGTGTTTTAACCGGTTATATTATTTTGGTACGTGTTAAATATGTTCTACTTAACATTGAAATACATCAACAAATGAAAAATTACACATTTAAACACACAATTATAGTGTTGGCGAGATGTGTGACACAACAATGAATACATTACTATATGTTATATATACAATGACTCTTGTATTTGATAAACAATACACCTCTAACAATAACCCATTTAGTGTTTTTTTGATATAAGACCGCAAAATATGATGTGCAAATATTTCTTAAGACATAATATAACATTACAACACTAATTAATCATTGTTTTTGACATAATTGATCTGATTTATTAGTTCACGACGGGATAAAAATATCATCGTGAACCTGGTCGTGAGAATGTCATCGTGATCACGATAACCTTCGCCAAACGTGACCTCACAGTGGCTTCTTTATCGTGAGGTCACGAAGGCATCATCATCGTGACCTCACGATGGCGATGCCATCGTGACCCCACGATGGCGATGCCTTCGTGAGATTACGTTAGCGTGGTCATCGTGACCTGTCCAGAAACTCGAAAAAAAATAATATTTTCATCAAATCGACTCCACCAGGAGGAATAGATGTCGTGCATTTTTTTCTGTTGTGCCCAGATCCACCACACCTTGAGCAAACTTGAGGACGTCGTGCTCTCGTGCCTTCAACTGCTGACCGAGCACGACTCGTTCTTGGACGATCGGCCTGACGTACATCTTCTGGAGAATAAACCCTAATTGATTTGATCTCCGGCGGCACATTCCACTCATCTGGATGTGGTATTTGATTGATATGCTCAGCATAAGTCTGTCTTAGGCCGTGTTGTTTGAAATATCTATGTACGAAATCGTACACGTTCAAACCAATGCCGGCCAGCCTGTTAAAATAGGAAAAATGGAATTACTTACATACAAAATGAATATAAAAATAGTAGAAAATTATAACAAATAATATAGATTTTACTTTATAGCGGCATCAACATGCTTACATGGAATTCTATCCTCATCGAAGACACAACAATCACACGTCCAATTTTGAAGATCGACTTGATATTGTTGATTATCTTCGTCTACTTTATAAACATGGTCGATGATTGCTCGAACAGGAAGAGGGAGACTCGCTTGCATGGATAGAGAAAGCTTGTTGAATGTAGTCACAGTCAACACATGATCTCTCGATTCAGCATCGGTACGCCGCTCGTCAAACCAATCCTCCAATGTGTGGCGAAATGTTTCAAGTAATGAGCACACTGGTAAACGCCTACCCCACCACAAAACACTGTTCACGGATTCGACATCATTGGATGTCAGTAATCCGTAGCGCCGCACAGGACACTTTGGCCTAGCCCACCTCTCTGGTCCAATTTGAGAAAGTCGTCTGTGAGCACCATTAGGACTTACAGTGTACAACAATTCGAAAAAGTTTTCAAACACTTCGTGGCGATAACTAAATGCTGCTTCATAAAAGAGTGTGGTCACAGTTTTGCCGTATGGGGTCAAATTTTTCTGCAGATGGTGATAGCACAATCCGTGGAATGCATTTGGATAGACGGTTCGAACTGTATTCCTAATGCTCTTATGTTGGTCGCTCACTATCAACAAATCTTCGGGTGGATTGAAGCATTTGCGTAGGTTATAGAGAAAATAAGTCCACGACTCATCGTTCTCTATCGGACCAAGGCCAATTGCAAGCGGAAACACTTGCTCGTTTCTATCCTTCGTGTAGGCAACAAATAAGGTTCCTTTGTTTATACCATTAATGTACAGAATGATGTCTGACTGGTGCCTGTCATGAATTACTTGCTTGTGCAGACATGAGACATAACTAAAGCTGATTTATGCATGTAGAAATAAATTCACCACAGGGAAAATGTACAATTTTCACGTGAAATGTGGAAAAAAATCTGTATAGCATTCACAACTCTATATATTTCACCATTCACACGTCTCTTTTACACACCTACAGTAACAACCTTTGAAATTCATCACATTCGAAAGTGGGCAGCAATCTTTGACGACAATATCAATTGAGGTATTTTTTCGACAGCTGTTTTTTCTCCTCCACCCCCTCCTCGTCTCCGCCGCCGCCGCCGCCACCTCATATCTCTCTACCGATCGCGCCACCCTCCTCTCTCTCTGCTCCGCCGTCGGCGGCCGAACTCTCTTCTGGAACACACCCTTCCCACCCCTTGCAATTGGGCCAGCGTCTTCTGCGAAAACAACCGCTTCACCGTCCTCCGCCTCCCCGCCGCCTCCCCGCCGCCTCCCTCTTCGGCTCTCTGCCCGACGACATTCTCTCCGCTCTCACCTCCCTCCGCACTCTCAGCCTCTGCCTCAACCACCTCTCCCGCCCCCTCTCCCAGACCTCTCCTCCCTCTCTCAGCTCCGAAACCTCTACCTTCAGGGCAACCACTTCTCCGGCGCCCCGCCGCCGTCGATTTTCTCTCTCCTCACCGCCGCAAACAACGATTCAATCTTCGTTCTGCCAGTCTACTGCTTCGACACCAGATATTACGGCAAATCCACCTCTAGTTTCGACAAAATGGGACCGTATCGAGCGACATTTTTGACAGAATCCGTCGCTGATCTGTGGAAGATTCTGCAGGCGTCTCGTAGTGAGATTTGGGCGGCCGAAGAATGTGTTGCTGGAGGTGGTGAAGGCGGTGGGGGCCGATGCAGTGTACTCGAGAAAAGAGGGAGGGAGGAAGAGAGAAGTAGAACAGGAGGGTGAGGGGAAGAGAGAGAACACGAGAGAGGGAGAAAGATTTTCTTTATTCTTTTTAAACAATGAGGTGAAATATAATTTTTAAGTTATTATTTTTTTTAAATTAAAATTAACAAAACGACGTCGTTTTGCATATTTCGGCGTTTATATGTCATTTCCGCCTCCACGTAGGATTCAATTTGGGGGAAATCGGTGAACAGGAGCAAAATCAGAGAAAAAGCCACATATATGCTTGTTGGGGAAAAAAAGCTCATGTGCAATATCCGGATTGACAAAAAGGTTGTGGATTTACAGGCTATTATCCCTATAATGTATTATGTGCAAATACATGTATTGATTTATTTCACCTAGAATTGTAACGTCCATGACTTAAAAGTATATCATTTAACTTGTTCGACAAGTTAGAAATATTTTGGGTTCAACAAGAAAGTGGTCATATGGACGAGCTGTTGAAGACAAGCAAGTTAAAGAATATGGTTACAAAAAAAAAAAATATGAAGTAATTGTCTCAAATAACTTTAGAAAATATGAATTATGACAACTATAGACTTTATTCTTATTCATAATTGGTTCCAAATTGAGACCATAAAAATATATAACAAAATAAAAATTTATTCTTAAATAGAGTATTACTCTCTATAAGTTCTACTGTATAACGAGTATTTTATTCAATTGAGAACATTAATACACTCTATACCTTTTATTTTTCAGTGTTCCATCTGATTACTTTTTTGTTTTTAAAAAATTGATTCATTTCAAATTCTAGAACTAGAATGAGACTATAATATTATTGTCATTTTGACCATTTTTAATGCGTTACGTACAACATTAATTAATTAATTATATATTTCTCTAATTCTTTATTATGTGTAATTTTACTACATATGGCACTCATAAAAAAAAAGGAAGTATCTAATTTGCATTATTCCTATGTTTAATTTACAGTTAATTAGTTAAATTCCTTTTTTTAAATAAAAATAATTATACCCCGTAATTTATAAAAAATAAATAATAATTCATACATGATTAGCATACATGAAAAAGCATACATGGAGTTGTCATGTATGTTGCTCATTTATAATAATGAGCACATGTATGCTGCAATAGTGTATTAAAATTAAACTTTAATTGTTTAGTGTATTACAATGATAAGATGAAAAATTAATTGTCATGTACTATTTCAACTTTAATTTGGTTGAGACTGTATTTACCAATAAATATAGATTTAATTATATCAAAAGTCACATTTTTTACACTAAAAAATCATTTGTATCATTTTTATGGGATGCTTTTAAATTTATGGAATTAATTTATCAATCATTAACTTATATACTCCATTCATGAACCATATTGGCTACAAATACTTCATAATTTCCGTAAGAAAAATAATTTATAAATAGATGTTAGAAAAAAGATTATATTTTCATTTGTGAAAATATTAATCAAAGATTAATATGCTAGTGTTCATTTGTGAGCAATTACGTAGATAATCTCTCCACTAATCAAAACTGCTAAACTACTTATAAATCTCCAAGAACTCATTTTGAACTACGAGATCACCCCCTTCATTGTGGCGTGACGGAGCCAACATCAAAATTTTAGGTCAAATTTTTACTATTATTTTTATTTTAATACTTGAGAAATTATGATAAAGATCGATATTCAATTTTGTAAACTATGCAAAATCAAAGCCAAATTATTGAAGTACAATTACATCAGTCATGCTCAATATTTCATTCAATTTAGGGTGTATTGTGATATTATGCTTCAAAACTATAAAATTAATTTATCAACCACTAATTTCTTGAGTTTCATCATAATAACCATGACTGCAGAGCTACAAGTACTTCATAATTAAATTATATAATAATTTTAAATTAAAAAATAAATTACACAAAATTTTTAATAATGTAACCTCGAGCTATCAAAATCTCCACCTCAACTTCGTCTTCATACCATTCATGGCGCCCGGCCACATCATCCCCATCATCAACATGGCCCACCTCCTCTCCCACCATGGCGCCGCCGCATCCATCATCCTCACTCACTTCGATGCTGCACGTTTCGCTTCTGCCCTCGATCGCCCCAATCAATTCGGACTGTCGACCTGCCTCCTCATGATTCGCTTCCCCTTCGACGAGGCCAGCCTCCCCCCTCATACCAAAGCGCCGACACACTCTTTGTTTCCCGAAACCTCCTCCCCAACTTCTCCGCCGCCATCAGATTGCTGCAGCATCCCGTCACGCAGATGTTCAATGATCTCGGTACTAGCCCCAGCTGCCTCATCTCCGACAAGCTGCTGACGTGAACCACCGACACGTGTCACGATCTGCAGCTCCTGAGGATCATCTTCAACGGCATGAGCTGCTTCACTCAGCTCATAACCCACAATCTCCACATTTTGAGAATTTATCAAAATTTCATCCCAAACAAGCCCTCCGTGGTCCTCGGTCTGCCCGATGAAATCGAGCTGACCAGGTTCAGCTGCTCGGTATTTTCAAACCCGGTCTGAACCAGGTCCCCGGTTTCCGCGAGCAAGTGAGGAAACTAAAGGGAATGATGCAGTAGTGGTGTGCATGCATACATGCATGCACACGAGGGAGTTTGAGTTTTTTGATCCGTGATCCGCGTGATTCTTCATAAAGTGATCTTAGCCTTTGATTTGACGTTGATTAGATGGTTTAGATTCAGTTGATGAGCTGTCATTTGTGTTTTTTTAGAGAGTGTAAGTCGGTTACTTGTACGTAGTATAAATACTCAAGTGTAGCTAAGAGAGAGATTAATCTCTTTACTTGTATTTTGAACTTTTACTGCGAAAATGAAGAACTGCATCTCTTTTTCCGTTTACTTCTATGAAATTCTACACGGTATCAGAGCTATGGCAGTTTGATTAGAGATCAGAAATGACAAAATGAAGTCGTCGAATTCCTTGGACTGTACTTGTCGAAGAAGAGAAAGGCGAGTCTTCTCAGCAGGAACGGAACATGGAGGAAGAAGAAGAAAGTAATCCGGCTCGAAGTCAAAATCCAAAGCCAAATTCTACTGGAAAACGAAGGCAACTAACGATTGGGAGAAGCAGCATGTGGATCATGAAGATTTGCACATGGATCCACATCAGAGTGAGGAGATTTTGCAGCTAAATGCATCCTATCATTGAGGTATGCAGTTAGTGATGAGTCATTTGATTGGAAACACTTTTATGCATTGGAGTAGATCTTTTAGAAGAGCACTAGCAGCACGAAGTAAGCTTAAAATTTTGGAAGGATCTCTTCCTGAACCACCTATGATCTCGGTATATTATAAGAAATGAATCAAAGGTGATAATATGATGTTTTGTTGGATACTGAATTCTATTCCCAAAGATCTGGTGAATGCGTTTGTTAACATTTGAATTAGCGATTTGGAAGAAACAATGGTCCAAAAATTTACAGATTACAGAGAGAGATAGGAAGATTTAATCAAGGAACTCAAACAGTGATGCTTTATTTTAACGATTTGATTGCACTATGGGATAAAATTGATGTTTTATTGCCTCTAGTGGAGTGTTATTGTGGAGTCAGTAGTGAGTTGAACAAGAGAGAGCAAGAATTGCAGTTGATGCAGTTTTTATCTGAACTGAGTGATGCATATAAGAATGCAATGGAGCATATATTGTTACAGGATCCTCTTCCATCGATTGATAGAGCTTATTCTATGATACTTCAAATGGAGGACCAGAGATTAGTGAGTGAAACTCATGTGAATAATGCTAGTCATTCTGCTATGAATTTGAATAAATTCTCTGGAAGCAAGCCAACAGGAAATAATTATGGGAAGTAGTACATATTTAAGGCAATGAAAAGTAAATAGGAAAGGCAGAAAATGCGTTGTGCTCACTATGAAGAACCAGGACATGAAGAGCATGAATGTTTCAAGCTACATTGTTATCCAGACTAGTATAAAAAGCTCAAAGAGACTAAAGGAAAATATAGAGCTAATTCAGTGGAGAATTCATCAGGAAGTTCAAGCACAACCACAATAGGGAATGGAGATGCTAATTCGAATATGAGCAAAATGATACAGAATGAATTGGCTAAATGCATGTAGCAGATGATGTTGAAGGGATGAGGATCACATCAAACTAAAGGAGAGGTTAACCTGATCATGAGCAGAGAAGAAGATTCAATAATGAAAGAAGGTCACTATGCTTTTGGAATAAGTGAATATATATTCAGTAGTAGAGTATCTAGCTCAACTGAATGGATACTAGATACTGGAGCTAGCACACATGTTTGTAGAAATCCAGATATGCTGATAAAGATATATCCAATGGCTCATTCCACAGAAGTGTTCATGCCAGATGGATCATTTCAAGAGGTGAAGGAGCATGGAGATGCTGAACTGACTGGAGGAGTGGTACTGAGGAATGTGTTTTTTGTTCCTTCCTTCACCTATAATCTTGTCTCTGTTACCAAGTTAGCCAAAGAATCAGGAGTAAAATGCATGGATTATGAGAATCATTGTCTGATTCAGAATGTCAAAAATGATCATGTGCTTGGAATAGGGAAGGTGAGGAATGGGCTATATATATTTGATCCTTCTCAGAAATTCAGAGATTTAGCTGGAGCAGTTACAGATGTTCAATATTTGATGGAGTGGCATAACATTTTGGGACATCCCTCTCTCCAGACCATGAAGCACATGTCACACTTGCAGGCAAAATTTACAGAAGTAGGAGAAGCATCCATCTTGAACAGTGAGGTATGCATTCGAGCTAAACAAACCAGAAATCCTTTTCCTATACTCAATCGTAGAACTGATCATTTATTTGAGTTAATTTATGTTGATGTGTGGGGACCTTATTCTGTGCCAAATGTGAATGAGTGTAGATTTGTGTTGACAATTATTGAAGATTTTAGTAGGATGATTTGGACATTTTTACTGCATTCCAAGAGTCAAGTCAGTGGTATTCTGAGATCATACATTGTCATGATCAAAACTCAATTTGGAACACCAGTTAAGGGTTTAAGGTCAGATAATGGGACAGAGTCTCTTAATCAGGGAGTGGAATCTTTGTGTGAAGAGTTTGGTATTATACATCAGACTAGTTGTACTTATTCTCCACAACATAATGGAATAGTTGAGAGAAAGCACAAGACCTTATTAGGAGTGGCTAGAGCTTTGATATTTTCTAGCAAATTGCCTTTAAAATTCTGGCCTCAGTCAATTCTTACTGCCACATGGTTAATTAACAGAACACCTAGTAGAGTACTAGGTTGGGAAACGCCATATTTTTTGTGTTTTGGTAAGGCAGTTGAGATAAAGGAGATGCAACCTTTTGGATGCCTAGCATATGCAGTTCACTTGCAACCACACAGAGATAAATTTGATAGTAGAAGCATTAAGTGTGTATTTCTTGGACATGCTGCAAGTCAGAAAGGGTTTCTCTCGTATGATTTGGAACACGATCAGCTTATTGTTTCAAGAGATGTGAAATTTGTCAAGAGTACTTTCCCTTTTGCAGATAAGGCTATTACTACTCCATCAGATGAGGAACATGTTGGAGTTTTTACTTCACCTTTTACACATTTCTCTGATGAAGCAACGGTCAATCCCTTACCTATTTTCACTCCTGCTCAGATGACCATATCAGAATCAGAGATGGATGCCATTCCCACAGAAGTTGAGGGACATTGTGACTCTGAGGATTCTCAACTCTTTAAGGAAGCCTCTATTTCTGAACATTTATCTTCTTCTCCAACCTCTACTGAGATGATTCCAATCACCACTACTGAAGTACTTCCAGCAAGGGTAAGGAGAAATGAGAGAAATAGACACCCTCCTACTTGGATGAAAGATTATATATGAAGTGTTACTATTTCCTTACCTACATATCCTACTGGTGCTTTAACACCACCTACATTTCCTTATCAGGTCTCTCCTATTCTTACATCCACTTACATGACCTTTTTGGTGAATCTGGATGGTGTGCACGAACCTACTTCCTTTCAAGAAGCTAGTCAGTCACCTGCATGGAGAGTAGCTATGGAACAAGAGTCAGCTGCTTTGGAAACCAATTATACATGGGAATTGTGCCATTTACCTACAGGTAAGCGTGTCATAATATCTAAATGGGTATATAAGATGAAACTTCGTGCAGATGGAACTGTGGAAAGACACAAAGCTCGCCTTGTTGCCAAAGGTTATAATCAGGAATATGGGACAGATTATACAGAAGTCTTTTCTCCAGTTGCAAAGCTTGTTACTGTGCGATTCTTAATGCTCTAGCTACAGGTAATGGATGAGATTTACAACAAATGGATGTTAACAATGCCTTTTTGCATGGTTTTCTTACTAATGAGATTTTTATGCATCCATGGATTAAACAAGGAGAAGTATGCAAGTTAGTGAAAATTTTGTATGGATTAAAACAAGCGTCCATGGAATGGAACAATGAATTCTGCAGGAAGCTATTTGCATTTGGCTTTACACAATCACCCCATGATCATTGTCTTTTCCTCAAAGGCCAAGGTGACACTTTTCTCTGTTTGTTGGTATATGTAGATGATGTTTTGATTGCTAGTCCAAATGCTTGTTTGATTACTGAGCTTAAAACTTATCAACATGATGCCTTTACAATAAAAGATCTTGGTCCAGCTCATTACTTCTTGGGTATAGAGATAGCTCGTGGAGAAAATGGGACTTACTTGAATCAGAAAAAATATATTCTAGATTTGATTGATGGAGTAGGTGCTATGAACCTCGATCACGCACGCAGAAGACTCGAACAAATAATTGAACGATGGAAATCTAAAAACCTCTGAATCAGTTTCTCGAAGTGAATTAGGCGTACGGTTATTTCCTAAAACCCAACGATAAGACAACACAGCAACTCGGGAACGATGAATAACACACAACGAGGGATGATTGACTCGTTGATTCGCCGATAATGAATTCATCTTGGCAAAATCAAAAGGAATTCAAGAACTCTCAAGAGAGAATAAACTCACGAAATATATTGATCAAATAGGTGCCAAAATGGCGTGTCCAACATAGCCTATTTATAGGTGCAAATCATAACCCAGTCTAGAAAGGAAACAACTTAATAAATGAGCTTATAATAATAACACAACTAACTAATCATTTAAACAAGCCCAAAATAACGAAAATAATAAGACTAACACTAATGGACTCAACTAAATGAAAATAAACAAATAAAGTCTTGAAAACAAAACAAGTCTTCAAACTTGAGCCCACTCGCACATGATAAGAGTAACATAACTTGGGTCATTCAACTCGCCAACTTCAATGGGTTTCTTCATCAACTCTTGATTCCAAACTTCTTAAATTAAACCCATCAAGCTCTCCTTGAACTTCTTAGCTCAAGATCTTGTAACTGGTCCAACAGGAACATGCACCGGATCTTGCACCAACGACGATCCTTGGACTCCATCAGCAGGTTTATTGGGATGTTCCTCTGTTTCTACCCCTTTTCCACCGGGTTTGAATTTATCTGTCAAGGACAGAGATTATCTTGATCAACCAGATTCTTACAGAAAACTCATTGGGAAAATGCTATATTTGAATCTGACTCGGCCTGATATTTCACATGCAGTGCAGCAGTTGAGTCAATTTGTTGGGAAACCTTGCAAGAATCATTGGCAAGCTGCTATGCATGTTTTAAAATACCTCAAAGGTTGTCCTTCTTTGGGTTTGTTTTATTCGCAAGATAATTCCTACTCTGTCACAGCTTATAGTGATGCTGATTGGGGTACTTGTTAGCTTACACGATGTTCTTTGACAAGATACTGTTTGTTTTTGGGTAAATCTTTGATTTCATGGCGTTGCAAGAAGCAAGCCACAATTGCTCTTTCTTCAGCTGAAGCAGAATATCGCGCACTCAGCTCTATGGCCAAGGAAATGGTTTGGATCTCATATCTTCTGTCTGATTTTGGGATTGCTTCTTCTACTCCTTTTCTCTTGTATTGTGATAGTTAGGTTGCTCTGCATATCACCAAAAATCAGGTTTTTCATGAAAGAACGAAGCATATTGAGATGGATTGTCACTTTGTTCGGGATACGTATCAAGCTGGCTTGCTTCTTCCTTCTTTCGTGCCCTCTGCAGCTCAGCTTGGAGATTTCTTTACTAAGTCTTTACCAGGACCACGTTTTTGTCTTCTTCTTTCCAAGATGGGCATGATTGATCTCCATCATGCTCATTTAGAAGAGGGTAAAGGGAATGATGCAGCAGTGGTGTGCATGCGTACATGCATGCACACGAGGGAGTATGAGTTTTGTGATCCGTGATCCGCGTAATTCTTCATAAAGTGATCTTAGCCTTTGATTTGACGTTGATTAGATGGTTTAGATTCAATTGATGAGTTGTCATTTGTGTTTGTTTAGAGAGTGTGAGTCGGTTACTTGTATGTAGTATAAATACTCAAGTCTAGCTAAGAGAGAGCTTAATCTCTTTACTTGTATTTTGAACTTTTACTGTGAAAATGAAGAACTACATCTCTTTTGCTTTTTACTTCTATGAAATTCTACAAAAACAGAGACGATCGCGTACGGGGTCGTTGTGAACACCTTTGAGGAGGCGGAGAAGAGTTACGTGGACGAGTTTCAAAGCTCCGAGGCGGGAAGGTTTGGTGTATTGGGCCTTTGTCCCTCTGCAACTGCAATCCCAACAAGAATGTTGTTTCAGATTCGGATTCTGATCGATGTCTCAAGTGGCTTGCATGATTGCAGAGAGCCGGCGTCTATCATTTGCATTTGTCTTGGAAGCTTAGTAGCATCTCACCATCGCAATTTATGGAGCTTGCGTAAGCCCTTGAAGCGTCCAATCATCCGTTTATTCTTGTGGTGAGGGGAGGAGGAGGAGGAGGAGAAGGGAAAGCATCGGAGATATGGAAATTGATTCGGGACCAAGGGATTGAGGAGAGGACGAGAGAGAGGGGATTTCTCGTCCAAGACTGGGCTCCCCGGGGGTGGGGGCATTTCTGACGCACTGTGGGTGGAACTCGACTCTGGAAGGGATATGTGCGGGCCTGCCGATGATCACGTGGTTGTTGTTTGCGGAGCAGTTTTTGAATGAGAGATTGATAGTTGGAGTTTTGGAGATAGGGGTGGGAGTTGGTGCTAGAGGTGTAGTGCATGTAGGTGGGGAAGAGGAGAGCGAGAATAAGGTGATGTGATGAGAGAAGGGATTAAGGAGGGCATTGAGAGGGTTATGGACAGGGGAATGGAAGGAAATGATAGAAGGAAGAGACTGAAAGAGCTTGCAAGAATTGCCAAAACATCCGTAGGAGAGAAGGAGCATCTTCTTGGCTCAATGTTGAATTGTTTGTACAAGATATCCAAATTTTGGTGAAAAACAAGAAATAGATGGCTTTCTTGTTGCTAAGATTTGTTTGTATCTTGTGATTATGTTAGTTGCAGTTTTGTGATTATGAAAGAGAATGAGAATACAATAGGGTGTGATCTATGATTGTTGATATATATCTTTGTGTGATTAAATATGAATAAATTCAGAACATTGACTATCGTTGTATGTTTTATGTATTAAAATTAACAGATGTGACAAAATAATCACATCTTCCTCTAACCATTTTGTGACGTTTATGTTTGCTGCAGCATACGATCCATGACCAGATAATTATCAAAGGAAATACATTATTTCATTGAGAGACAGAGATGATTAATCCTAATTTCTTCTTTTTTATTAACAAATTTCAAGCTAGCAGATTGCATCAACGGATTGACTTTATTCGCCATTCAACTTTACCTACTAGACCATGCATGTTTGACCTTTAGGATCATCAAAAACTTTTAGACCTGAACACATAATAATAATAATAATAATAATAATAATAATAATAATAATAATAATAATAATAATAATAATAATAATAATAATAATAATAATAATAATCATCGATTTCAGAGTAACTTCATTAACCTGAGGCAATGATTGCATAATTAGGTTGTCGCAGAAAGTAAATAATATTTTATCACTTAAGATACAAATATGTAGTAGTAGTTTCTTTTTCAGGGATAATTGTCTTAAAATACATCAATTTTGAGTTGAACTTTTGTTTTGTAAATGACTTTTAAACTCGCCCAAAAATGCAAAAAAATTATTATTTGTAATTTCATTACAAATGCCTAATTAAAACTGCTGTGAATGTGCACCTTCGTCCGTGGCAAAATATAAGAAATAATCAAGTATATCAGTTTAATTACTGAAAATTAACTGTGAATTCTCTTAATTGCTTCTCTAGTTACAGATACGTTATCGCAATAACTTTATTCTAATTGACCTAAATTTCTTACAGATCAGCCAAATGAACCCATAAAACATCAAATTTTCCTCCATCGGATTCATTATCGACCAATCAATAAATTTTTTTAAGAGAACCAATCAATATTTGAGCCCTTAATTTGAGTACTCAAAATAAAATTCGGAAATGTCACATAAATAAATTTCGAAATAACCAAATCTTCAATTATATAAATAAATCGTTTATTTTTACAACAAAGTGCAGACCAAGTAGTAAGACGCTTCCCCTCCAACCAAAAGGTTGAGGTTCACTTTGGAGTCATGTGAGTATGGGTAAACTAAAAAAAAAAATGTTTTATTTTGAAAAACCAAGACAAAAACTTATTAAACCATATCCATATGAAAGATGATGACACGACATTACAAAGTATAATAGCAGCTTCGGATTACCATGGCATAGTAAGTGTGATCTCTTAAATCTCACACTAAACTTGCTTCACTTGAGCGGCGGGCGCAGCAGCAGCGAGCTTAACCACCTCCTCCTTCACATCAACAGCGGGCGCAGCAGCAGTCTCGGGCTTAATCACATCAACGGCGGGGGCAGCAGTACTGGGCTTAACCTCCTCCTCGTCCTCAAGCTGAAAGGCCTCCACCGGGAAGGTGCGAAAAAGGCCGGTGGGGGTCTTGAAGGTGATCTTGGTTCCGTCGACGGAGATCTCCTTGAGCATGACCCACAGCAGCAGCTCCTTCGCCTTCACGCCGGTCAGCTTGTAGATCCGCTTGGGCTCCACGTAGGCCGTGACTTCGGCGGCGTACTGCACCGGCTTGCCGATCTTCTCGAACCGGTGCTCGCACTTCTTCTTCTGTATCAGCCACACGAAGCCCGTTTCCTTCACGTACCCGACTTCCTCGATGTCTTTCAACGGCAGCAGCCCGTTCGGAAGCCCCATCTCCGTCAGCAGCCATTGGGATTTCTCCCGGCATATTTCGTCGCCGTGGTACATTTCCGACGCGGCGGCTCTGATTTCGGCTGTTATGAGAGACATGTTGGAGGATACTTTCTCTCTCTAGTTTGTTTTGGGTGTGGGGTGTGTTGGTTTTCAATGAATGCGTGTGTGTTGTTGTGTGATGATAAATTACTACTATATGTTGAGTTCTATATATAGAGGGGTGCTTTTAATCTTACCCATCAATTTTGTGTATATATCCCACGTGTCCTAATTAATTACGGATTGGATCATCTATTGCATTTTGGTGTTTTATCTTCTATTACATTAATAAAAAGGATGACACATGGCAGAATTAAGGGTTCAAGATTTAGAGATTATATTTTCCATGTATATATATATATCCTAATTCTTAAACCCTTAATCGTGTTGTTAATGCAATAAAAAATAAAACACCGAAATGCAATAAAGGATCTCATTTGAATTAATTTGGTATTTAGGGTTTCTTGAAATATACACTAGCAAGCAAATTACTTTATTATATAATAGGAAATAAGTTAATTAACAATATACTATATTCCAAATTCTCAAATGTCATTGATGTTATTAAACATCATGCATAGGTTAGAAGTACGTATTTGATATTCGATATTCTTTTAGTACAATTTATTTCTCATGTGTTGAGGATTATATACCCACGTTGGATATTATTTGACCAAGACTTTATTTTTCATAAATTAATAAGGTAAAATTTGAGGTAATTTATTAATTAAGAGTTGTGAAATTTGATTTATTTTAGAACGTTGTGATGAGGTTAAGATTGGAAGTGCAAAAGGTATTAATTGGAAAAAATTAATTGGCGAACCTAATGTATAGTAGTTGTGGAGGAGGTATAACAAGTAGATGGAATATTGATTTTGCCATAAATATTATTGGATCCGTCCCCTATCACCAACCAACAGCCACCTACGATCACAAATCTTAAATTCTCCAATCGGTGGCATAGCTAGCTAGTTGTTGCTTGCCATTGCCATTGCCATTGAATTCTTCGTCAACTCTATCGGAGGACATAGATTAGAATTTAGAGATGAACCCATAAAATTATATTGGGGGATCGGGAGTTAGTGTGGAATATTCGCCTACGACAACATTCCTGCATATCTCTTTTCAATTGCCATCCCTCTACTAAAGGAGGGCTATAAGAATGTTTAAATTGATACTACAACTTAAAAAAATAAGTGTATATATTTCCATTTTTTTACGGACCATAGTGCTGAGGTTGGTTAATTGTACATGTAAAATTAATTCTTTCTGCGGCACTTCCCCTCTTTTAAATTTGTTCATTATCTTATAATATCAGTATAAGACTATCTGCAACGCGGGGGCTCGAGACCCATGCAAATGATGAAGTCTTGAGCCGGTCTCGAGCTCCTTTCTTTTTTTTTGTTTTTTTTTTCTTTTTCTTTTTATATATATATATATATATATTAATCTTATTTATTATTATAAATACCACTATTTTCACCTCATTCTTCACACTATTATTCATTCTTCAAATTATTCATCCTTCACTTTTCAAATCTTTCAGTCTCATTTTTTCATCTCTTCCTTTCTTGTGAAAATGGATCCCAACAATCCCTTTTTGTCGGTGTGGTTTACCGATATATCCAACGATGTTTATGTCTACACGTCAACGGGGCTTAATTAGCGAAACAATATGCCATCAACATGAAAATTATCCAAAAGGATGCAACATACATGATGCCCGAGCAACTCCAGCTTCACATGTTCTTGGTGCAGGAGGTGAAGGAACGCCGAGGATGGGCGTAATCTTTTTTTATGTGATATTGTAATTTTTATTAATTAGTTTTTTGTATGTAACTTTCTATTTTTTATTAATTAGTGTATTTTGTTTAATGAATGTAATTTTCCAATTTTCATTTAATTAATGAAAAATTCTAATTTTATAATATTAAAATTAGAGACAACTTAGAGACAATTGGGATGTAGAGGAAGTGTCGCTAAGGGTTACAGATAGTCTAATACTTGGTATGGAGAAACGATTTCATCACTTAATCACCACCGAGTTTCTTATTATTAATTGCGTGCTTAATTATAGTGTTAATTTCAATTCTTCCTTATCTCGTTGTACGCAATGATTAATACTCATATTACATTATTTCAAAAACCTTACCTAATACTAATATATCTGTAATTAATGTGTGCAAATTAATTAATTAAACTTGATAGTACTTAAAATTGAAAGAAATAAAGGCCACATCACATCAGTATTCAAGAAAATTTCATATATTGGACGCAATTTATTCTCAAATTGTGTAAAGGTAATAGTTGTAGACCAAAATTTCTTAAATGGCGAAATTATAAGTGGAGTAATTTACCACTTTTCTTATACTTACAAAACTTGGATTTACAAAAAAAAAAAAAAAAAAAAAAAAAACCCCTTAGATTTTCAATTTTTCCAATCAACGGTGGTCACGTCTTCCCCACGACAATCTGCATATAAAGTTTTTAAGATTTTTTGCTATGTAACTGGGATGAAACAAAGTTACGTATAGTTTTAGAACTAACCTTTTCAAACTATAACGTTTAAGAATATAACAAACTTTACTATTAAAGGTTAACGAAATTAATTTCTTCGTGCTGAGTGATGTGCTGACGGTCTTTAGGGTGATCTGGACGTAATGACCAAAATTTTGTTTTATTTTATTTTATATTCTATTACGATGAAAAATTCGCAATTGGCCATTTGAGGTGTAACTCAAATACGAGACCGTATATATTATAATTACCAATAAATTGTCTCCGATGTTGTGTCGACGCTGAGACAACTTTAGGGATTAGTTATAATCTCATGCATGGGTGAAAAAAAAATTATAATACTATACAAGTCTTGTTATCTTAGTTTAATGATTCATTCCTTCTAAATTGTTTAAAACAATCATCATATGCCGATGAGATCTAGCTTATTGGCTAGTTAAGGCACCACAGATCTCTTTTTAACGAGAAATCTTGGATACAATCCGTTTGAGCGCAATGTAAATTTCCTACCTTATTTGATGGTATAGTAATTTCACCTTGTGTGGTGGTCTAAAAGTACTACCTATATGGTAATGTAATAATTTATTCGATTAAATATTGGTATCATATCGTAATACCCTAAATAAAACAATCATATCATCGATATTCATCACAAATTAAAAAACCAATGATAAAAATATAAAAATGTTCTGAATGTATAAATGTATAGCTAAGGTCGAAATTAAGTTGGAATTCATAAAAATATACTACTAGTAATTTGTAAATGTAACATGTAATTTAAATAAACCAACACAAACATAATCGATAACCATAAAATTAGAACTTAATTACTTTAGGTGGTGGATCATCAAATTTCAGATATGAGAGATAACATAACACAACATTAAAATATATTAATCCGTAATTAAACTTCCTTCACTTCAACGGCGGCGGCAGCCTCCTTGAGCGGCGGTTTCTCCTCCTCCCCCTTCTTCTCCGGCTCCTCTACCACGAAAGCGTCGACGGGAAAGGAGCGAGAAAAACCGGTGGGGCTCTTAAAGGTGATCTTACCGGTGGGCGGATCGTCGACGGAGATATCGCAGATGGTGAGCCACATCATCAGCTCCTTCGCTTTGACTCCGGTCAACTTTTTGATCCTCTTCTGCTCTACGTAGGCCGTCACTTCGACGCCGTACTGCACCGGCCGTCCGATCTTCTCGAATTTGTGGTCGCATTTCTTCTTCTGAATCAGCCACACGAATCCGGTATCCTTGATGTAACCGACTTCCACGATCTCCTTCATCGGCAGGAGCCCGTTCGGAAGCCCCATTTCCGTCAGCAGGAACTTTGATTTCTCCTGGCAGATCTCGTCGCCGCGGTACATTTCCGACGCCGCACTCCTGATTTCGTCGGTGATTAGAGACATTTTTCTCTCTCTCTCTCTCTGTCTCTCTCCTTTTTGCTTGTAGTTTGTTTTCTGGGTGGTTTGTTGAAATGAATGTGTTTCTGCAGTGAAGAGAGGTGTGTGGGAAAAGTGGATGGAGACGGTCGCTAATATATAGATGGCAGACAAATATTTTGCCCGCGATTTTGTCCTTTATTACCAATATACCCTTTCGCTCTTTATAGAGTTAGTTCCATAATGTACATTGGACTGGGCTTTAAGTTTGAATCACTATCTTCTTTTTTGAAATGGCTTTAAATTCGAATATCACTATTATATTTTTAGGTTGAATCTTTAATGATGGATTCGTGGTATACGATTTGTTTACAATGTTGTTGTTCTGAATATTAAACAGAAATAATGGATTTCCACCCTTCTTGAATATCTAGCTTGTCAATTCGGATCTTCTGTTTCAATATTTCATTGTTTCACTTATGTGCATTACTATATTCATTAATTTGATACTCCTTACTAGTTCCAAACAATAGATATTTATTTGTAGAAATAGAAACTAAAAACTAATCTACCTTAATTATAGAATAATCATTTCTAATTAAAAAAAAGAAATGAAATATTAATAGATAATTATATATTCTACAGTAATTGGGTATAATCAATGGTATATAAATATATAATAATTACACAATTAACACGAGAAATTAAAACCAATATACTCCCTCCGTATCGATTAGGTTAGGTAGGTGTAATACCTTAAAATGAATTTTGAGTGCAATAGCCTACATCTATGGCCATAATTGATCTGCCTAATTATTGGTAAACTAACTATAATTCATGGCATAATCCTTATATATGTTCTCAATTTTAATATTGATTGAGTTTTTCGGAGGTCGGTTATAAATTATAATAGGGCAGGGCTACAAAATGTCAAAATGTAATGACGTGTTAGTACGATAGTGTGATCGAGTTTCGGAAACTTACCAGAAAAATTCATTTTCAAATAATTTCTTTTTTAGTAATTAATATATATATACATTTAAAGTATTAAATGTTGAGTAACCAATTTGTAATATGAGGCAGCCCTTACTAAAGGACGCGTAACGACGCTTTGCATATTTTGATCTAATGCTTTTAATTAAGATGACGACACGTCGATCGGCTGTTTTCATAAATGTATCAATATTAATATTATAATATTAATGTCAATTGTGATACCATAATTTACTATTCAAATTTCACACCCTACAAACTAGTACATCGGAATTTATCGTTTCTCTTATTGCGGCAAGCCATATAATGAATTAAGTTATGCATCTTTATAATTTACTTAGTAGGGAACACCTGTAAACCTACCTATCTAATTGGTTAAAAAAGGTCAATAATATGTAATAAATTAGAAAAGGATAGGCAGACATTGAAATTAAATTGAATTGAATTGAATTGTACATCAACATATATAATTAAAGAGAGTGGTTGGAAGAAGCGAAATAACATCAAAAGTAAGTTATAATGTGTAGTTGGGAGGATGAAAGAGGAGCGACTGACAGATATAGGCACTTATGCGAGTATGGCAGAGGATTTACGAAGAATATCAATCAACCCTAATTTGAAATTAATAAAATTTTAATTTACGATTAATAAACTCCAATAAATTTAATTTGCGATTGATCAAACCAAATTGGACAATATATAGAAGATCATGTGTACCTTTGCAGCAGCACTTGTGATACTATGTTTCACTTTTCATGTGCTATCCGTGCACTTTCAAATACATTTACTCTTTTATAGCAGTAATTTTTCTTCTTCAACTTCAATTTGTTGTGCTTTAATTTTATTTTAAAGTTACTTTAATTCAATTAAGACATAGTATTTCGATTGCATTCCTTCCATTTTATTTGTATGGAACGATTTTCTTTAAATTTTCTGCTATAGTTAATCAACCGTTCTTTAATGCTTTTACAAATAAAGAAATTGTAACATATATATATCGTCCTACAATATTTCTAAAAAAAACTAATGTGTTATCTAAATATAAAATAATTAGCACATGCAAACTATATATATCAAATGTGTGGTTGAAAGATGATAGACAAATTAACGATATTAGGAGCAAATTTGTCAATGTCCTAAAATTATTTTTGAACAAGAATAAATAATTTTACACTAACAAGTTTGCTCTAAAATTTTCTACCACCTTCAATTGCGTATTCAATATGTTTAAAGTAAATACTATGAGTAGCCTATATTTGCATGTGCTTATTTGATTTTTAATAGACAAAAAATGTTTTTTGGTAGGACTGATAAATTTTGAATATATATTTTAAATAATAATTTGTAAAAGTTTGAAACATAGATAACTGAACAAAAAAAAAGAATTAAAAAAATTGTTCCCACAAATAAAATTGAAAAAATGTAAAAGAATTCATTATTATTACAATTTTTTTATTTAATTATAGTGGGATTAGAAAACAATATTGTAACTCGATAGTGACAAAAAAAATGTGCAGATGGAAATTGGAATTGCCTACTGATTGAGTGATTCTTGTGACCAAATGTCTCTACTTCGAAAACACATGTATTAAAAGTCAAACAAACATATCACGCTAAGGAAGTTATCGGTATGATGGAATGAAATAAGATAGGAATGGAATGGATCTAAGAATGGAATGGAGTTAGGAATTGAATGGAATGGATAAGTTAATTCCTATGCTTGGTATGCATAAAAAATAAGTAAATGAATGGAATCGATATTTTTTGTTGCATTGTGTGTATATATATGTGTCGTGTGTGTTTATGCGTGTATATGTGTAGTGTGTGAATGTATGTGTGTGCAGTGTGTGTATATGTAATGTGTGTGTGTGCAGTGTGTGTGCGCGCATGCAGTGTGTGTATATATATGTGTATATATGTGTGTGTGTGCGTGTATGTGCAGTGTGTGTATATGTATGCGAATATGTGTATGTGTGCAGTGTGTGTATATGTGTGCAGTGTGTGTATATATATGTGTGTGTGCAGTGCGTATATATAAGTTAGAATTGATAGAAATAATTCCTTGATTTTTTGAAGTAAAA
Source organism: Schizonepeta tenuifolia (assembly GCA_029490685.1). Classification (NCBI taxonomy): domain Eukaryota; kingdom Viridiplantae; phylum Streptophyta; class Magnoliopsida; order Lamiales; family Lamiaceae; genus Schizonepeta; species Schizonepeta tenuifolia. The sequence goes on along the minus strand of CM055960.1, from coordinate 68,402,239 downwards.
TTGACAAAAATTGTAAAATATATGAGGGTAAAATAGTCAAAATATAAAAAATATTACTAATGGCTAATACCATGATTTGACTAAGAAATGACTAAATCCTTGATGAATGGAATGCCGATTCCTCATCGTAAAACATACCAAGCAAAGGAATTGAATGGAGGTAGGAATGACCATTTCATTTCACCCTCCATTCCATCATACCAATCACTACCTAATTTCCACAGTGGTGTGATATGATTTACTACCTAATTTCCATAGTGGTGTGATATGATTTACGTGTCGTATGTAATTGCATTCTATTTATTGCACACGATTATAATTTATCCAATGCCAATTTCAAATGGCGATTGTGACAATTACCTCCTCATATAAAAGTAAAAAAATAGAAAAATCATCACTTAAAATCTCATCAACATCAACTAAGCGAACATAGTCAATAGCAAAATTAACTATTGATAAACTACATGAAACTGAACTAATGCATGTAAGTATGCAAAAACTTAAGAACATGATTAATTTTATTTTGTTACACTCACATTGTCCAAACTAAATTAAACTAATTAATCATCATGCCTCAATCATTGGGCATGGGAGTTGACCTTATGTTCATAAATTGGTTGAATTACAGCTTAGTAAATTGTAAGACCAATAAATGCAGTTGAAAAATATATACTCCTCTGTCCACGAAATAGTTGTCACATCGTGGATGACACGGATTTTAAGAAAATGGTAAGTAATAGTGAATTATAGTGAGTATTGTTGTTAGTGGAGTAAGGGTCTTACAATAAATGTTAGTGAAGTAACAAAAGTGGCAATCATTTCATGAAAAAACTTAAGTAGTAAAGTGGCAATCATTTCGAGGACAAAAATCATGAAAAACTTAAGTAGTAAAATAACAATCATTTCGTGGACAAAGAAAAAGAGTACTATTAATCAGTCTATGAAATTAAGGCCATAAAGGAGCACAGCTGCTCACACCAATATCAGCAAATACGTACCGACTCACATTCATTCATATGAATCATATCTCTCTCTTTCTCTCTTTGATTTATGTTCTTGATTATGGCGGTGAAAGGGAAACACTCGGCTTCACTACCACTACTTGTTGGCAACTTTTGGACTTTTTCTGCTCTAGAAAAATAAATTATTTAATTATCCAATTTGGTTGTGAAGCACTCATATTTATACGAGAATCCCATTTTAGCTGTATATGTCCAACAACAGAAATTCAATTTCATTAACTATTATAGCTACTAAAAGTACAGTATATACTACATACATTAACAAAAAATTCAAGAAATTAATGACATGCGACGTCAAAGTTCGTATCGCCAAGACTAATTATTTAGAGAATCTGAATTTTTTACTAACACTGGTTGCACCTTCCCCTTGTTAGAAAAATATGTGTACAAAAATTAAAAGATAGAAAGAATCGAGGCTAGAGTTAAACTCTATCTCCGTGAGACAATACTACTCCGATATAGTTCATGCGGTCTTTAGCAATTGCCTTTAAGATACAATGATTGAAGTGAACTCAAGACATTTCACTACTAGTCGACATTCCGGCAAAGTACTCAATGCTTAGGATTGTATACAATTCTTAGGACTCAAACTATATAGTATATGATATGAACACACAGAATCTGGTGTTTGATTCTACACCGAGTGAGTGCTCGAATTATGATTCGAATGAGTGAGTGAAAATATCAAATGAGTTCCTATTTATAAGCCATCCGTGTTCGTTCGCGAAGGAATGCATTGATTGGTTTATTAGATAGGATTGAGTGGACGTGTCCCTTGACGAAACATTCACACATAACCATCCCAAACCGTTGTGGGTCGTACAATAGGGTCGACTGCAGCGTACGCAGCCAACTGCCAGATTACGATAGGTTTGGTCGCACGGTGTGTTGGACTCTATCCAAACTGATGTACTGCATGGTAGGGTCGACCTCACCGTGAGCACAACTTTTTCCATATGAATAATACGTCCCTTTGTTCCAACCAAATGGTTGTATCTCTTTGTGCATTATCGGAATTTAAATTTCCAACACCCCCTCACTCCCACACGGATGCGTACATTTCATGTGCTTGAAGATGTAAGTGTAACGTTCGTTAGGTGGCACATGTTTTTTGAATTTTTGATATGTAAGTGCATTATACGCGCCCACGTTTTACTTTTTTCATATTTATTCTCTTAAATCTTTTCAATTAAAGTTTATTAATTTCAATAAGAGTTAATATTAGTTAAATAAAATTAAAAAATATTAGTAATAGAGGTAAAAAAAATTTATACCCACATCTAAATGTACAAAATGAAAAATACTATCTCACTTATTTTTCAATTAATTTTACGCATGACATGAAAAGGGGGTCCACAACTTGTCAAAATCATCCTATTTTAGTCACTTCTCTGACCTCATGTTTTGTACTTCCCCATCCGACCCATTTTAATAATAATAAGTAATAATGAAGGCACAAATTTATAAGCAGCATAGATTCACCTTTTGACCTACTTTATTAGGTTTTGTCGTGTCCCCCCATTCCTCCATACCCCCCACCTCGAATTTTTAACATTTATAAATCGTCCCCCACATCCCGCTCCATACCTCTCGCTTTCCCTCATCTCTCTCTCACCCTTCTCACCCAAAAAAGCACGCACGGGATCTTCACTTTATTAAACAATATATCTGAGCAGGTTAGTATTCTATTCGATATGAATATTAAGTTTTTTATTAAGTATTTGTTACAAATTTCAATATAGATAAAACACATGCCTTTGATTTATAATTTGAGATTTCATCTATTCGTTTTGATTATTTTTTTAGTTGCTATATAATTTGTAATGTAGGATTTCGTCCCTTCGTTATTTATTTAATTCAGTGGTGGAGGCTACTTGAAAATCAAAAGGCAGACATGAGGATTGAGGTAAAAAATTGTGTTTGTGTTTTCTTATATACATTTTGTTGCACACGAACTAAACTTTTGGTTTTAGGTCCCAAATTTGTTCTTAGCCTACTTGAGACAACGACTTGTGGACCGAGATCACATCTTGGACGCCGTGACATACAACAACACTGTGATATTAGACTGTGATGTCTTCATAAGTTGATTATATATCTTTATAATTTCGTTGTAATTATCTTTATAATTTAACTTCGACGCAAATCATCTATCTTTGTAACAAGACCAGCTCAAAGGGGAATGGAAGGACAAGATTTTAGTGATAGACATCGAACAAAAGCTTCAGGGATCATGGGGCACTTATGCAGAATATGAACCTCCACCCAGCATATTATTCCAAGCACATGGACGGGAAGGTAATAGGCAGCAAGCTCCTATATTTGGAGCTAAACACGTAAGAAAGTGACATTGAATTGAAATGAATTAATGTTGAAAATAATTATGTGTGAAGTAATGCAGAATTGTACGTTTCATGTAGGTGATTCTTGTGTGTCACATTGACGGCCATTTTGTAGTGGTCTGGATCAATATGAAGAAGTGGACTGCTGAGCTCTACGACTCCATGTACTTCAGCGTTGAAAAAAGAGTACAACTTGGGCGATTAGAACAATTAGCGCCACTTCTAAAGCTTTGGACTCGAGTTTGTACATGCTCGTTTTACTGGAGGCATAACACAATTGGAGCGACCTACGATGAAAGGCCATTGACACTCAAAGTCATTGACAAGGTAGATCAATTCAAGCAACGCGACAGTGTTAGTTGTGGTCTATTTGCACTTATGACCGTTGAGCGATTGATCAGTGGTTCACCCTCCATTCCGTGGGGTAACACACACGTAAATTAGAATCAGAAGAGGGTGACAACCATTATATATGGTCAGTGTCATCAATCGACAGAGTGGGATAGGCAGGAGTTTACTAGGCAGAGGGGTATGCAATTTAGTAATGCCCCGTGATCTATTATTTAAATTAATTGTTAAACATGTTGACTTGGACTTTATATTAATTCAATAATATCCGTAGGCATTATTGTTGAAAATGTCCAGTGATCTATTATTTATAGGATTTTGAAACATATTTTTGACTGATTACAAAACACCCTGCATTATTACAATCATATTTTTCATCCTAGACGTCGATCATGCACTCTACGAGTATGTCCATATTCATGACACACACTACATCTCCTACGTATTTGGCTTTCTGTGGAAGCTCGACGTCGGCTCAGTCTTGAGCGACCCGGTAGAGTAGTGATCTTTGGAGGCAAGACCAATATGTTATCCACTTCTATTGGAATACTCCAATCTTCAATGTGAGGAACATGATTTATAAGATTTTGATATACTTAGCTCCAAACTTCTCGTGTGTAGTACCAATGAACATAATCGTATATTTGGTCATCATTTTTCCTGCAATTTAATATTTAAAATATAAATATAAACACATAAGTATTTTCATATTAAGGAATATGAATACCGTGTCAAGTGTACTTACGTTATTGCAGCAATGACATGAGAACAATGAAGTTCATCAGCTTGAAACTCACAGCAAGTGCATGTCTTCGTGTTGAGATCTACTTAGAACGATCTTTTAGCATCACGGACATTGAAGATGGACCTCATGGCCCGTGTCGCACTATACCTCAAACCTTTATCCATTTCTGCCGTCAGTTTAGCCGCCGCCTCACCAGTCAGTATTGCGTCATCGCTGTGAGCTTCCTCTCGTCTCTCTACAAACCACTCCTCCATGACATGTCTGATTGCATCAAGCATTGAGCATATTGGAAGACGTCGTGCCCAGTCCAATCGGCCATTCCAATTCTCGGCTGCATTTGATGTCAACTGACTGTAACGCGACAAAGGACAGTGAACTCGAGACCATTACTCGGGGCCTACACCGATCAATTTTTGGTAAGCAGCTTCGCTCTTCCGGTGGATGATGGTCATTGTTTATCAAAAATTGTTCGACGATATGCAAATGCAGCTTTTTTAAAACAAGTGGTAACTGTTTTTCCGTAACGGTTAATCTTCTGCAGCAAGTGATAGTAGCATAAACCATGAACTGCATTCGAAAAAACCTCCTTGACAGCATTATCGATCGAGGGATGGGCATCAGATACAATTAATGTATCATTCAATTCTCCATACGCAATTCTAAATCGGCTGATGAACTACTTCCAAGATATATCATTCTCGATAGGGCCAACGCCAATCGCTAGAGGAAAGGTATGCTCGTTGGCATCCTTAGTGACAATGACAAACAAGATACCTCTATTCTTGCCCTTCAGATGAGTGCCATCAATTGCAATCACAGGCCTCATATTCAGTGGATATGCAAGTCTACAAGCGCCGAAAGTTACAAACAAGTGTTCGAACTTCCCATCAATACCAACTTGCAAATCAGTAAATGTACCTGGATTCCATTCCATTAGCATGTGCAGATAGCCTGACAACATTCGGAAGGAATTAACATATCCCTCGTATATGCTCTCTATCGCTACATGCCGTGCTTGCAGGGCCAAATCATAACGAATGGTGAACCCAAATTCGCTTTGCACCTCATCCATAATGGTCTTTGGCTCTATTATTTACACTCTCTTCGTATTTTCCGAGCAGCGTAGGCTGCAATCATATTCATGTGAAATTTTCTACGACCAACACGTCCTAGCTAGCGTGTGCATGCATGATCGCCTGTAAACTTGGCAATTCTCCAAGCTTTTGATCTGCCACTTGATGATGCTTTGAGCTCGAACGGACAAGATTCCATACGCCTGCATATCCATCTGAGACGTTTTTTATCAGAGCCATCATATTTGTATTCTGCTCCAATCTTCATGTGCCACAAGCCTGCTGCCTTATTTAGAGCTGTTTTACTTTCAAAAACAGAACCAACGGATAAATCACCATCTTCTAGCTGGCCGTTTTCACGTACAACGATTGAATTCGTTGCATTCACAGGAATCACTAGAACTAACCAACTGCCTAGATCAGAGACTTCGTCATCTTCTTTACCGCGAATCCATGTTTCACGCTCTAACATAGTTGATTGTATCATGGTGTCCTCTGCCATCTCTTTCGACGCATCACTGTCAGTTTTCAGCTCATATTCTTCATCCTGGGAAACAACTGCCTCTTGATCTTCGTCATCACCATATGCCTCTTCATCATCGTCATCACCATCTGCATCTTCTTCATTTCCAGAACCATTTGTTGTCTCTGGAACATGAGTTGATGTGGATCCGAATAATGTGTGGATGTCGATGCATAATTACCCCCAGCGAGGTATGCATCATCAGTAAAAATGGAGGAAAGCATCTGTCTTTGGATATGATCCATTTCTTCATAATAATCACCACCAAACTCATGCACGTATACGTTCGTGTATTGGTGAGTCACGTACACAGTTGCGTGACATTGGAAAACGAGCGGGAAATAGCTATGCTCGAGCGTGGAATGAGTGATACCCATATTTGAAAGTAATAAGTTTCAATATTCGGAATAAAATCTATCACTTGCTATGTAATCTATACGTCATTCATATAAATTTCAATGTTTTGAATATTAAAGAGTCCCATTTTCTAATTTATCACGTACAATAAAAATTATGTGGACACGAGAGGAAAATTACAAGGTCGAAAAAATACCTCAATTGATATTGTTGTCAAAGATTGCTGCCCACTTTCGAATGTGATGAATTTCAAAGGCTGTTACTGTAGGTGTGTAAAAGAAGCGTGTGAATGGTGAAATATATAGAGTTGTGAATGCTATAAAGATTTTTTCCCTCATTTCACGTGAAAATTGTACATTTTCCCTGTGGTGAATTTATTTCTACATGCATAAATTAACTTTAGTTATGTCTCATGTCTGCACAAGCAAGTAATTCATGACAGGCACCAGTCAGGCATCATTCTGTACATTGACCAACTTTTCTGCCATTTCTCGCTCGGATAGAAGCAAATCCCACTCGACACGTGTCAAATCCCGCTCGAGCGGGATTATATAACCCGCTCGAGCGGGATTTGACACGTGTCGATCGGGATTTGCTTCTATCCGAGCGAGATCTACATTTAGAGTGGTTTAATGCCGATTAATAATTTTTTGATTGAATTAATTGCGCTACTTAATCTGTATATCTTTGATATAAAATAATTAAATTACATAATTATTGTCTAATGATTGTCAAATAATCACATAATTAACTCTAAATCATTGCTGATTGCACACACAACCAAACTTGTCAACTATTTTATATCACATCTCTTACACACGTGTAAGAGATGTGATATAAAGAGGATGACATGATGACATATTATATTTGAAATATTCAAAAGTATTTTCAAAGGGAGTGTGTATTTTTCATTTTGCCAAAACCAAAATGTGTATTTTTAGAGTAAAGCGTTTTTTTAAGACTGTAACTTTTACCATTTTTCAATTATAGGCCAAAAATTTTCGGGCTTTCAATTTTAGGACAATATCTTAAAAATTAATCATATTCAGGACAAATTTGAGCCCGATCGGGCTAAGTCACACATGAGCTCAAAAATTCGGCCCGTTGCCTGCTTGATGTATTTACAAACAGTTGGCGTACACAAATCTGGAAATCAATTTTTTGCAGGTTCGTTTTTCTCTTTTGTGTGTTTCACCAACTGTTGGAGGGCGTATCTATGTTGATAATATGCAGTTAGGAAAATTAGTATTGCATCTGAAGAAGAAAAACGTTTTAGAACCAATTGACAGAATGATCTTTTGAGGGATTGAAATAAGATTAGATTAGTTTAAGGCTGCACACGTGTTCTTCTGCTCTCTCAACAACTCTTCAAGGGCAAGACCACTAAATTCATTAAAAAGCAATTCCAATCTCTCAACTTGTTTTGACAACAAATTCAAGCCATTTGGGGTGACTGAGCACTTGTCTGATTTCCTTACAAACAACTTTATTGTGAATTTTTCCAATGAATTGATTTATAGACTCTTATACGCCAAGTGTTTGTAAAAACATCAAGTAGGCACCGGGCCGAATTTTTGAGCTCATGTGCGACTTAGCCCGATCGGGCTAAAATTTTTCCTAAATATGGTCACTTTTTTTTAGATATTGTCCTAAAATTGAAAGCCCGCAAACTTTTGACCTATAATTGGAAAACAGTAAAAGTTACAGTCCTAAAAAATGCTCTACTCGTATTTTTATGGATTGTCACTTAGTAATAAGTAGATAAATAAAAGTTAAGGTAGAATTGACCGGCCGCACATTTTCCAATCAAATTTAACATTTCAATATTAAAAAATGAAAGAAATAATGAAATAAAGAAAAGGATAATTCAAAGTTAATGTAAAGAACAACATTAAAAGAAAATACTGATGAGGCTTAGTTCAAGTGGCTGACTAAAGTACCTTAAATTTTTTCTTAGCGAAAGATTTTGGGTTCAATCCCGTCAGAGTGTGGTATAATATATTTCCATTTTATTTGGTGGTGTAGAGGTCTCACTTATAAATTAGTTGTAATTTCCTTAAAAAAAATATTAAAAGGATATAGTATTGCAATTATGAGAAATTTAATTTTAAATGGTGAAAATATTGGGATAATTAATACTACTAGACAACCAGGCAACGACTTTCCGACAAGGCTTTGAGTATCGCAACCGATACAGTTAGAACAGTGCTAACAAAATAATTTCCGTCGTACACTTTATTTCGTTTATATTGTCTCTCTTTTTTTATATTGAGCTGTGACATTTAAATCCTTCAAAAAGTGATAAAAACTATTCAATTTTATTTTATTTTTTATATGTATTCTTAATCTCTATAATAAACAGTAACATGACAATATGATCGGCACATAAAAGTATAATTCTTGGGTGACTATAATATTATTTCGTCACTTAATTAAAGATATGTTTGCAATAAATCTTCATATCGATAACTGCTGCTTGGACATGCATAGCTTCAATATACTTATGTGAAAATCTATAACTAATTTTTCTATGATAAAATTATATGATTAGTTGAAATTTATTTAAGATGATAGTCAAGTTTGTGATCGGTTAAAGTAACAAAATTCAAGAATAAAAAATGTATTCAAGTAATAGGAAACTTTAAATAAAAATCATCAATTTCAGCCATCACATCGTTTTCTCCACAACTTTAACCTACAAGGATAGATAGAGGCAATTAATGGATACCTGGAGTGGGGAATGCAAGAACAATTTATTACTCCACCTATAAAATTAAGGAGTTCCAACAAGTTGCTAATTTTAATTTGATTAGATCAGATTTTTATTTTGAACTCTGATTTTATGTTCTTCTCTATAGAAAAAATGCGTTATGATTTTTTAATAGAAATAGTGAAGAAGAAAAGAAAAGAAAAGACAAAGGAAATTGATAATGTCAATTTTTCCCAAGCTAGCTATATCGCCACGCATTGAATTTATGTTGCTACCATATTTGAGGATGTATACACCGATACGTAATTATTCCTAGTTGGCCCACGTGTGTTGTTACTAGGAAAAAAAATTAATCTTAAACGCATAAGTAATTAGAATTATCTCAATAAAAAAAAGTACAATAGTTAAGTAAACAAACGTGTATAATGAATGTTATAGTAGCTAATTAACAGCCTAACGCATACAAGAAGCTATATACTACATGGCATACGTAAAATCGATAGTACTTCATTTCACTCACATTTGTACAACTGTCTAAAAATGGGGTCGGCCTGAAACAATTTTATGCATAAAAAGTTTAAATTAAATGTGAATGGCTCGATTTTCTTGCCAAATTTGCCCTTCGATTGCCATGGGCACAATATATATATATATATATATATATATATATATATATATATATAATTTTATGTCATTGGGTCATAAATTCTATGCGCGTGTGTTGGCCTAATAATAGAGTGATTAATGTTCGAAGGTCACAAGTTGAATTTACCGGTACCCAATTAAAATTTATTGTTATGTTATTACCAAAAAATTATAATTTGAAAAGTACGTACATAGAATAACATACAAACGAAGCTATTGAATGTTTATGATATGTGCAACTACTGTGCTATAAGAGAAGTACAATATTAATGGTGTTACATTAATCACGATTAGCACAATACGGAGAATATCAATACGGAGCATCTGATACTTTAACCCACACTTTATTTGTTTAATTATTATTATTTGTACTATTTTTGACGGAATAAAGTTGGCACATAATTGAAGGATTTTTTTTTTTGGGTGGAAATAGGAAATTCTTTATTACAAATAAACACATGGTAAATGAAGAAGACCTCCCACAATTTTCGAAAGTTCATTCCAAATATTTATACAAGGAAAATCCATTGACATCCTTACAAGTGTGTGAGCCTACTGACTTCACGTCTCACATTCTTGATAACGAATTCATAGCCTTCAAGTTGAAAAATGTAACAACTCTCAATTATGATTCTCAACTCCGAGTTATTTTTTAATTGCACAGACAAAGTGTACAATTTTACTATTTGTAGCAAGGGTAGTGATATTTGGCCACACTGTGGCCAACCACACAAGCTAAAAATAGTAATATAAGTTTTGAAAATAGAAATACACCCTAATTAGGAAACATAAACCCTAGGAGGAATGTGATTATTTCCATTTTTCGAGTCAACTTTCCTTTTTTGACGCATGTGGCTGGCCACCGTATGGCCGACCATCATTACCCTTGTAGCAAATACCACTTTATCTAGAGGTCCTAGACCTTTGCTCTTGATCCAAGAAAGAGCTTCGAATCATCCGTCAACCCGCATGCATCCATAAAAGAGATCTTGGAGGACGGAAAATCAAATATTATTAAGGGTGCGTTTATTTTGATGGAAATTTTTCCATTAAAAAATGATGGATAAAAAAAGATGAGAAAATATTAATATTTTCATTCTTTTTTTATCTCATGCTTATTAGGTTGAAAAAGAAAATTATCACATGATCCCCCCACTCCTCCCAATTTTTATGTCTTTTGTTCATTGGAAAATATTTTCATACCACTGACCAAAGAAAATATTATCCAATATTGGAGAGAAAATGATGGAAAAGGAACTGCCTGGAAAAATTATCTACCCTACCCGGAGAAAATTTTCTATCATAATAAACATGTGAAAGAGATAAAAAATGAAAAAAAAATTCTTTTTTCACCATTTTCCATCAAAATAAACACACCCTAAGTGAATAATTTCATGAAATTGTTTAAAATGTTATTTGTCTTATACTCCTATGTATCTATAATTTCTCGCAAAAAGATGCTGCATGGAAATTAACAATTATTTGACATGAAATATTATAGCTATTGATAATTTCTGTGGATAAGTGGGGCCTAATTTTGCTCGACTTCAATATAGTAATTTACGAGGCATGCATGTGTTCGTTTTCACTTCATTTTCTAATGGTGACGTCACTGACTGCCCATCAACTAGCATTTCATGTCATTAATAAGAAGGTTTGTTTTTTTTTTCGCAACAATTAAACCACAAACTCCTATATATTAGTCATGCCACGTAAGCTAAGTCGAATTATTCGGCTTGAAATTACAAACTTTGAGATTGATTATCTTTAAAAAATTATTTGTTGAATCTTGATATAGAACTAGGCTTAATATCATTATATAAAAAGTTAGAAATATGTTTTCGAGTGGTAACTGTAAATGGCCCATTATGGGTTGAAATGGGCGGTAAATTTGGGCGTATCTTTATAAATTAGGGATAATTCTAAATACGGTCATCATTCTACTCTTCACAACCCCCAATTAAAAGATAATTATTAAAATTTTATAATTCTACTATTTTACCCCATAGTCCCCAAAAAATTTAATTAAAATTAAATCTAAACAGATGATAATTCATAACCCCAGAGAAACAAACATAATCCTCAAAGCTAAAAATTTGATGAAAATGAAATTTAAAAGGGCGGTTCCTATATAATATTCATATAAGTGCAGCAAACGGTGCCATGCAAGATATTACGCCTTTCCGTGCAAAAATGATGCGTTCCGTCAACTACAAAAACGATTTCATTCTTGAATTAATAGTGTCGTTACCTCTATTTTTCTCCAAGTACAAAGTAGAATCATGCCAACATGTTTATTTCTTTCCCTCAAAACACTTGTTCGTTATGATTGAAATCGTGACCAAAAGGTATTATTGATTTTTTATTGTCCGCACCACTCCAAAAACCTATAAAATATTTTTCTTTATTGTTGGTAGAAATAATTCTAATGCACACTGCACACTAGTCCAAAACTTGTTGTTTCTGACTTTTTGTAAACACATTAGAAGAAGAGGCTACAGAAATTCATCGATGAACTCCGAAAAGGCATTAAGTCTATTTTTTATTTAATTGATGAACGCCAACAATCAATATTTTGTAATTATCATTAATTATATTTTTTTTAGAATTATGGGGTGAAATTGTAAAATCAGTATAATTTAATTATTATTTTTAAATTGACTGCTATAAAGAATGAAATAGGGGCTATATTTAGAATTATCCTAAATTAATTGATTCACGCATGCGTATCTTATTTGTTAAAGCTTATTAAATTCTGAAAGAAATTTCATTTCCATGGCCCTTTATCTAAAAAAAAAAAGATTTATCTAAGCTGCACAGAGCAGCTTAGATATGGAACCAAGTTGCTCTGTGCAAGCTTCTTTGGAGTCTTTCACATGCAAAAGACTGGTTATGGGTACGGTGGATACATGAATACTACATCAAAAATCAATCTCTCTTGTTTATGCCTATACCAAAGACAGCATCATGGGTAGTACAAAAGCTCAAAAATATGTGGCAACACACAGGGGAGGTCAGGCTCTACTCTCCAAACCTACCTTATCTATTAAAAGAATGTACATGTGTCTTCGTGGAACAATGCCGAAAGTGGGTTGGAACAAAGTTTTGAGTAGTAATCCACCCCCCCCCCCCCCCACCCCCCTCCCCCAACACCCCCCAAATGCATTTTTATCATGTGGATGGCCATACTGGGAAGATTGGTGACATGTGATAACCTAGCAAAGGTTGGAGTGATAGTGGATCCGAGGTGTAGTCTTTGTGGGGTTGCAGATGAAACTATAGCTCATTTATTCTTCAACTGTGTATTTGCATCACGAGTTTGGAGTAGCATGAAGGTGTGGGGCAAAATAAACAGACCTACAGTTACATGGGAGGAGGAAACAAGGTTTTTATCTCATAATTGTGGCTCAAAATCAAGCACTCAACAGTTCTATCGGCTGGTATTAATGGTGGTGGTGTATCAAATTTGGAAAGAGAGGAATGCAAGAAAGTTTCAAGATCATGAGGAGACTGTGGAACAAGTGGTGAGGAGTTGTCAGTTAATGGTCGCAGTTAAATGTAGATTACAACCTAAGTTAGATAATTTGTTTTCTTCTCTGAACTGCTAAGTGTTGTTGCGTTTCTTGTTTTGTAAGTTGTGGGTTTTTCACCTTCTGGCGCATGGTAATAAAAAAGTTAATTACCAAAAAAATCACTATTGTAATTTATTGAACCTCAAGTAATGATCAAATCTCAGCTTTATTTTTATGTATATGGAAAGGGGCCCTAAATCTGACCCAATCTATTAGTTTGACAACAAATTCTTTTGTGGGAATTCGTTGAGTTTGTATTGTCTTTAAGGCGTGTCCATGAACTATTGGTTAAAATTAAATGGCTGATGGCTGATGGCTGATTGTTGGTATCATAAAAATAGATAAATTTTTTAGCCAACTTATAGACTACCCATAATGAGGATTAAAATCATTTTAGCCATTTTTTTTTGAATTTGGGACAAAAATATCCTTAATGAAGGGTGCGCGAGTCGGGTTAGGGCACGAGTCGGGTCAGGGCGCAGGTCGGATCAGATTCGGGTACTTTTGATACTAATTAGTACCAAAGTACCAAATCTACGTAGTTTTTTTTTTTTTTTCGCTTTCTGTTGGTACTTTGGCACTAATATGGTCATTAGTGCCAAAGTACCAAATTCACGTAGTTTTTTTTGTGCTTTCTGGTGGTACTTTGGCACTAATATGGTCATTAGTGCCAAAGTACCAAGTTACGTAGTTTTTTTTTGTGCTTTCTGTTGGTACTTTGGCGCACTAATATGGTCATTAGTACCAAAGTACCAAGTTACGTAGTTTTTTTTTTGTGTTTTCTGTTAGTACTTTTGGCACTAATATGGTCATTAGTGTCAAAAGTACCAAGTACCAACTAAAAATAGACCTGGAGTTCAAAAAATAATAAAATCCACCACAATTAGAAGAGATCAAAATTACACTCAATTACAGCTCAAAATGAAAAATGTTACAACAATTAGCATTATCTAACTTAATCCACTACAATTACAAGAGATCAAAATTACACTCAATTATAGCTCAAAATGAAAAATGCATCAGCAATTATCATTATCTTACTCAATTCTTAATGATTTTATCAATATTTTTTGCTATATTATACAAATAATTATAAATTCAAACTCGTCAAAATCAAACAAATGCAACGGTATCATCAGTTCATCTTCTATTCTAAAACATAGGTAAAAGAAAAAGAAAAAAGAAGATAATGATTATGCACAAATAAACCTCATATCGCAGCTGTGGGTCTGATAATTCACGAGAAGAAGAGAAGTTGCATTGCATCATCATCATTCATAATCATAGTTGTGGATCAGATAATATGATTCGATAAATTTTCATATAGGTGTAAAAGTGAACATTGTTTGCTAAACTTCCATTCATAGGATGGCACCGCCGCCTCCAGCACCACTCCGCCGCATATATATGAGCCAACGATCGTAGCGTCAATTTCAAAAAAACCAAAATAGTTATAATGTTAGATAATTGCCATCAACAACTGTTACCCAACCATAAGCAGAAGGAGAGGGTTCTTCCCAAGCACATAATTCACGTCCGCCATGGCAAGAGCGCCGACAACATCGACGGCGTATTGTCAATCAAAGAGATCGTAAACCTCATCGATCGACGGCAGAGGCGGTGGATGACGGTGATCTCTCTCTAAACTAATTAGCCGCAACAAAGTTCAGCCCCTACTCTCTTGTTCCGGCGAGATGCATCAGCCAAGCGTGGCTGCCATCGACTCCTCCTTGCGAAAGAGAGAAGAAAGAAATTAGAGAGAAAGAGATGCAGAGAAGAGAAAGTACAATAAATATGGTGGATTGGGTGCATTTGGCCGGTGGTGGCGGGAGAAGAGACGGGAGAAGGTGTCGGAGAATGGAAGAAATTGAAGAGAGAAGAGAGGAGAGGGAGAGAGAGTCGTGGGGGGCAGAGAAAAGAGAGAAAAGGACAGATGCTTTATGATCGTGAGGGATGGGGTTGGATCTGGATAAATGAAACGGATCAAAATAGTTAAAGATAGTTAGGTCCCAAATTACAAAAAGTGACTATAATTTGTGTATATTAAAAGGTGGGCTATATATTGAATTGTAATCTCCATAGTGGGTATTTCACTGTATAATCTCTAAATTTTTACCAATACGTAATGGAGGAACATTATGAGAAAAAAATTGAAGGAAAATAAGTCCGTTCACTATTCAACCAACCTGCATAATATCTCAAAGATCACTTCGTAAATTACAATTTATCTGTCCAAATTATTGCTAATAAATACTAAATCTACTGTGAAATATGTTGAATGGATATAACATGTACTCCCGGCTTGTTCAATACTGACCTAAATTTCGCTCATGATCATAGTGTTGGCCAAAATTGATCTAAAAATACAAAAAAAAGAAAAAATAATTATTCCAAAGAATCAAGAAAGTAGTAAAAGCGTTAAATCAGAAATACATTACAGCAATTCACGTCGATTGCAGCTTTTGAATTGTCGGCAACTATCTTGAATTCGTTTCATCTACCAGCAGCAGCAGTCTGACCTGAGTTGTGGGAGTGCTGAACTAAAACCCATAGGCGGCATTACGGGATTCCGCCCCCGTCCCACAAGACAAATTATTAAGCAATGATTCTACGTGCTTCATTTCTTTCGGTACCGAACCAGTAAGTACCTACACGCCATGGACAAAACGAGAACCTTAAGACGACAATCATAACAAACTAATGACTATGTCAACGTTAAGTTTGTGAACTTGAAAGACTTGCTGGTTGAACTATTAGAAAAGTTTGTAAACGTCGGACAAAATACGGTGGAGTAATTAGAAGACTGGAATATAGTCTCAATATTTACTAGAAAATTACCTCATATCCTGACTCTGTGATGAGAACGTCATCTTCTATTCTTATCCCAATGCCTCGATATCTGCATTTCGTGCCCATCTTAATGAGATATATAGTTAACAAAAACTTGCAACTAGTGTACAGAGAGCTAATCATGCTTCCAACCACTTCAATATATCTTTACGTTTTCACTTTTGTGTGGGAAGACACTATTTTAATGATAAATGCATTGGATAAGAGAATTCACTGGACCCGTTTAATTTTCAGGAAGCTTTTAGCAAGCCTCGTTGAGCATGATATTTAGTCCGAACGTGTCAAAAAGTTGTTGTCTAGTTGTATCCTTTCCTCAGGAGATGAGGACGGTCTCTACCAACTCCCCTAAACCATGCCAAAATATGCAGCTAATTTAAAATGCAATCCCCCATCACCCCCCAGAAAAAAAAAAGAAAAAGGAAAAAAAAAATAATGCAAGAAAGATAGAAATCTATTAAGTAGAAAATTACCTCTCGGGAACATTAGAATTGGGAGGGATGTAAACTCCTGGTTCAATTGTGATCACCTACCCATTGCAGAAGTTATGCAGGAATTAGCACTTATCAACAAATCAAACAGAAAAAGAAACTAGGAGCAGGGCAGTCATATGTGATTGTGCGGCAATCACATTAGTGAGGAAGGGAACTCACAACACCAGGCTTCAGAGGGCGATCATATGTGATTGAGCGGCAATCATGGACATCCATTCCTAGATAATGACCTGGATGATACAATGAAGACAAACCAAACCCACTCAATTACTATTAGTAATAGTATCCACTAACTACTCATCAAGCAGAGCAAGCATGCATTAATATAGATTAGTCAATAAAAGGGAATAATAACCTATACTGGTTGGGTTCAGCAAATGGTAACTCTGAGGTTGATCACTTTTCAATATTCCAAGTTCTTTGAATCCTTTCCGCAGCTTATCAACCTATTGAAAACACAATTCTCGATTCAGTTCATGATAACATCTAATACAGCTCACTGAAGTATGATGGTGTCAGACATTACTGAATGTGTGTAATTCCACAACGTCAGTGATATACACATATTCTAATTACTGTGATATATTTAATAACCTCGGCATGTACACAACTAACAAATTTGTCCATTTGTTCGTATGAGATGAGATGCAAGACCAAACTGGTAATATTGAGTCCTTATATTCTTGACAACGTTAGTATTTACCAGATATAAAGGCCAATCATGGAGTATTCTCACTTCTTATATATCTCTTGGAATAAGTATTTCAGTAATTTCATTGTGTTTCGAGAAGACTACATTTGGAATTTTAATATTCCTGTAAATTAATGATTAATTTAACATGATTTGTTCCCTTTTCAGTTCATCTATACTTTTTTATGGTTTTTTTAATTAATATATATAATATCATATTCGCGTACAAATATATGCTTGCGAGTAAACACGCACACTGCACACCAATATGTATAGTTGTGTATACATGCTTACAAAAAATCATAGGTCTACTGCATGTAACACAGCAGGTACTAAATTCTAGTGCTGCCCAAAGTAGAGGTTTTTCATTCTTACTCCTCTCTTCAATTTCCCTAGTCACTTTCCCCTCTCAGTTCACATATTACATTCTTATGTCCCAAGTATTTCTTTGGAATTGAAATTTCCGACAAGTTTGGATATGTCAACAATGGTTTGTTATGATTGAAGCCGGTTGACACTCCAATGGATATCAGTCCAAGTGTTTGGGATGACATTGCAGAATGTTTTGAGGATAAAGTACAAAAAGCTTGTTGGAAAGCTCATCTGCTTAACTGTAACTAAGCCTGACATCTCCTAAACATATATATCATGATTGAGATATATGCTCCATCTTGAGGGGGAGCGCCGTAGAGTTCATATATATATAGGTTTCCTTGTATGTCTCAACTTATTTTAGAATTAGATTGTAACCTAGTTTGTAACCCCAGTTTCTACTCCCTCTATATATGGAGGCTCTACTTGTTAATAAACATCATATATTTTTACTCTCCAATATATGTCTAGTTTATTATTCTCTACAACCACATGTCCCGTAGTCTCTTGGGACCCTCATTCTTGTACCGTTAACGAAAGGAATATTTATGTATCATCATTATCGGCTAGGTGCTTGATGTTATTTGCATCATGCAACAAGCAAATTGGAAACTATTCATTCTTCAATATTAACTGATAATAGAAGAAAAACATAACTGAAAAACAGAATTAGATCAGTTCAGATTTTACCGAATAGTCGTGAATTTCTCTAATACTTGTGCCTGGTCTGCAGAGTCTTAAACATTCTTCATTTGTCTGTAATATAAGGTCATACAGTTCTTCCTGTAAATTTTTCAAAATTAATTGTTACCCCTCCATTTGACCTGTAGCTTTCAAACATTAAGCTGGAATCTTATGTAAACAATCACTATTTTCCATGGAATTACATGGAAGACAAGCAATTTAAATAGACGACTTGAGCAATTTATATAAAAGACTTCAGCAATCCAAAGGAGGCAAGAAAGTAAAATTTCTCCGCACAATGTGAATGGTACAAAAGGAGACGAGAAAACTCAAAAAGATTTAGAAACTAAACTAAATTTAAACAAATGATGGGCATAGTATAGACTGCAGAAATTCAATGCACAATGGAATCGTTATCAATAAAGTTTCTCAGCGTTGGTTCCCATGGCTGCTACAAAATGTGCTTGTTGGGGTCTAAACCAAGGACTCTTGCCATTTAGGATTTGACCGCTGATACGATAAAGAGACCAATTTTATGCATGGTTACTTCTAATCTGCTAACGTTTAGATCGAGTTTCATTAGCATTTTCAGCCAGAGTAGCTGCTGTTTCTTTATCTACCAACAATTGTAAAGAGCTAAATATATAGACCACTAGTTGTCAGGTTAGAAGAGAGTCAGCAGTCAGCAACACAGAGTTATTGCATGAATTGGAATTGAGACTTCTTATGTGAACAGATGTAGCACACATAAGAAATGCAAACATTTAAGAATTGCTACCATGTTTAAGGGAAACCAGAATGATTCATCAATATCAACGTTCCTCAAGTAGAAGAAGTTATAGTATGACACTCCAAAGATCCAAATACTTTACCCTAAGTCATCTATCCACATGTAAGGAACTTAACTATCTTATCATACAACCAAGGTATTAGAATAAAACAGCTTCTAATGTATACCTGTGCTGGGGAAAATCTACCACAGGGTGGCCATGTACGTGTAAGATCACTAGTGTAACCATGGAGCTCACATCCTACATCCATCAAAACCAGGTCCCCATCTTGGATCTGTTACAAAAGTGCATATTAGTTTATATTTTAGAGGCCCAATGACATAAACATGCCAGGCAGCAAACTCACTCTCTGATCATTCCGAGCATAGTGTATGACACTGCCATTCGGACCCCCACCAACCACAGGATTGAAACTGTTGATTATAAATTTATAACCTTTTATCAGAAAATAATAAGCATGTAATAGAAAAGCTTGCTGTTATAGAAACTTACGCCATTCTTTGGGCACCTCTCATTCTGCACTCGTATTCAAACTTGGCTGAGAGCATTCCCTCATAAGAAAATGATTTGGAGTGCAGCATTGTTTGCAGAAGAGCCTATCCAGCATCCATGAAAAATATTGATAGATTACACAAAAACTCCTTTCAAAAAGAAATGCAGGGGTTGGGGTGCCGAATAAATGAACTCTCCATTATACTTCTCATTCCCACTTCACTTGGATCATTTAAGCAAGAAACCAGTGAGGCACTTTTTTTGCATCTTTCAAGCAATTAACTGTCTTGCTTAGCATTTAAGTAGACAGTTTTATGAATTCAAAGCTTGGCTAAAGTTTGGGAGTTCAAGAAGTATGGACCAACAAAAGAAATAATATCTGAAATATATGTTGAGCATGTCATGTGTGATTGCACCAATCATTATCAGTATTACTTTAATATTCACTACTTTCAAATTGCTTATGAAATATTACTAATTTTATTCTGTATTGGCAATTTCCAAGAATATGCTTATGTATATTTTTTTTACCACCACTAAATTTTACTAACAGGGTATTCAAATAATTAAGCATCAGTATTTATCTCTTGCAGGCTGCTTTTTTTTTTTTTTTTTTTTTTCACCCTCTCAAAATGTTATGGTTGAGTGCAAATGTCATACGGAACAGAGCCTTCACCTAGTTAAAGACACTCCCAGTATCTCATACCTCAAATCTCCCATTGTTCTGATAGTTATTAATCGCGCATCGCGCACCATCGCGCAAACCTGTCCTAGAGCTATAGCGCATCGCGCATCGGGAATAGCGCGCTATTTGATTAAATCGCGCAGAAGCATATAAAACCATATATATTATAATTATAAGAAAAATATGCACAATAAATCTAAGTAATAAAAAAGATGAAGTCTAAAAACTTAATTCCAAATGAAAATAAATATTATCTAATAGTTTTAAACTTTAAAGCATCTAAAGTCTAATTAAAATTCTCATCCTCCTCCTCGTCCTCCTCTGAAGCAGAATCCTGTTCCCGGCAGAATTCCTTGATGAGTGCTATTGCAGAGGACAGCCGCTAGAAGCCTGGAAATATAAGGAGAGGAGAGGAGAGGACCGCCGGCTGGAAATATAAGGAGAGGAGAGGAAGAACCGAAGAAGATCCAATAATTTGAAGAGTCTGTCGTGAGTCTCTTGCGTTTCTCACCAAGCAGACGGTCATTATTAATTACTATACTTATATAAATCTAAACCTAATTAAACCCTAATTAATTATAATATTAAGCCCAAGCCCGTTAAAGCCCATGCTGATATACATATCGCGCACACAACCTGGAAATCGCGCAAATAGCGCCCTAATAGCGCGCTATCTGCATATGTACAAAGAATCGCGGTGCGGCTCGATTTAGGTGCGCTACGTTCTGATCTGCGCTATAGCGCGCGCTATGAGCGCTATTAATAACTATATGTAGATTTCTCTATAATCTTAGTACATAAACCAGAAGGAGGAAATTAGTGATCACTTAAAGGTAAGATAAAACCATATCTTTTGAGGGAAGATGGATGATAGTATGAAGAAAACTAGAGTATGTTTGTTCTCCCGGTCCATATCATAGTTAAGAAGGCTACAACCTAGAAACTATTGAAAATCGCATTCCAGGGAAATAACTATGTCGTTTTGCATACCTGAGAAGCTATAGATGCAGAACTTCGCATCAAATTAAGTTCAGCTTCTGATTTTATCCATCGTGCTTCATGAGTAAAAACTGCAGAATCTTTCACTTTGCCGTCGTAATATGCTTTTTGGAATGTCTCCAAGTTCACATAAGTAAAATTAGCTGTATTTGCATTATGGAACAATTGGAGTGAGCAGTCTATCATCCTCGATAGGATCTGCAACCATAGTTAAAAAAACCAACAATGAACGTTAAGCTAAAACCATATTTTCTTATGTAAGTAAGTATAAACTATAGACAATAAGACAACCAATCTCTCTTTATGTTCGACAGGACTTCTTAGTTCTTATATTTCCCAAGCAGTTGCATACTATAATTAACAATAAAGTAGCAGCAATCACCAAGTAGATCTGTGTATAAGGTTGTCAGCTTATGCTAAACCTGTGAAATTGCAGTCTGTAACTATTTGATTGTTAAAGGTCTGAGCAAAACATGACTATTCATTGAGCTTACGCATGATACGAGAGTAATACATACCTATGATAACCTAATACTTTGCTTGAAAAATCAAAGCCATTGAAAAAGAATGGCTCGGCATATATTACCCTCATATGCTTGATACCATACCATACCTCCAAGGTGTGATATACTTAGTTATAAAAGATACTTATTAAACTAATACTAGACTAACCTCCCCTTCATCAAATTTATTAAAACTCTCATAAGTAACACGTCTTTTAATTTCAAAGGACGTTTTAGGAAATTCCAATTTCAAAGAGAATATGAACAGCCAAACAGTAAGTTATGTATCTATATAATTGGAGATATCAAAGCAAATATATTATTTATACCTTTATCATGGAAAAGGCATCCTAGACAAACATATCAAACCTTATCCCATCAAGCCTAGCAAACAAGCCCTAAACAAAAATAAACTAAACTTTAATCCAAAATTAAATCTCAAAAAGTATCTTTCGGTACAATACAGTTCTCACATTAAGTTATGGAGGTTGGTAAGTCGATGGTGGTAGACTAATTAGGTATTAGTTTACCTTCAAGAGAATATAAGAGCTATCAAATACAAGTATGGACATAAACTAGTGAATTCCACAATCTTTAGAGGGTTCAATAACAGACAATTAAATACATAGTTTTGCATCAATACTATAAGCCAGTGAAGCAGCAGTCACAAATATGAAATGTAAAAGTAGTAACTCAAAACTAACAAAAAGCACAAAAAGCAACAGATCAACTGTTGCGTCGTTCACAGTTCTATCAAGGTTCAAGAACAGAGTATGAAATTATAAAGCTATTAGATGACAAATACTATTAGCCTTGAAAAATAACTAACTTCAGAAAAAGTTAATTCACCTTATTCAATTCACTTATAGGGTATGCTTCATCAGCCTTGAATGTGCTTAGAGCTGCATCAACTCCAGCAGTCACACCTTGCCACACAGTCTCCTGAAATAGATTCGATGAACTAGTAGTTCAAGATTATGGTGTTGTTGCACATAAGTGATAGCAACTACATGATATGCTAGAAAATCTAGAGGTGAGGTCAAAAGATATTTCTGACAATTAAAATAAATAGCAATTTCCATAAGAGAAGACACTTCTTCAAGGCAAAAGAAAAAGCATGTTTCTAAATTTGGCACATCCCTGACGGTATCTGGCTTGTGATACAGAGGAGAGGTCTACGAGAAAAAGATAAATATTTAACTCACATTCTGCACAGAACAATTAACGTAAAATATAATGAGGTGATTTGCGAAAATAAAACAAAAAGTTGCAGTGATTTGCGACCTGTTTAAAAATCTAAAGAACAAAAAATTTAGGTGATTGATATTATTGTGCTTCATTGACAGCACTAGAGAACCAAAAACTTACTAAAGTCTACTTTAGTTCCCTAAAACTATACTGTTGCTTCAATGACAATATAAAACTGAGATTCATTGGGAATGCAAGTGCTCTCCGAACATTAAAATAATAAAGATAGTAATTTATGATGTGTATGATTCCACAGGCCATTGATAATTTAATAATCAGGTAGGGATATATGAGTATTCTTACTTTGTTACTTTCTGTCCTCAAAAAAAGGTTAACAATTTAAAAAAGCCCATCTCAAACGAGTAGATGATTGCTAAATCTATAATTGATGTTTATAGCTCCAGAGAATATGTTATATTACTTCAACTTATAGTTTGATAGGATACTGCTTAGGGTGCATTCCCATGGATCAGGAGAGGTATCCCCTCAACCGAAATTTTTCACAAACATGCATTTCTTGCGCTTCCTAATCTATTAAATACCTTATATCATCTAATATGAAATTAATCTACATAAACCTAACTTAAACAGGAGAGAAGGTAAAATGGTGTAATACAGGGAATGATTATACGCATGTTTAGCTTACTTGTGGTGTTGTTTCCGGCATAAACATGCACAAACCGCAGTGATGGCCCAAAACTGCTATGCCACCTGGCTGTTGGCAACCAGTGATATAGAGATAATCAGCATCTTGTCTGAAAGTGTATGGCACAACGTCAGTCATCATCTTAACTGGGGCCGATGCAAAAATTGCCAAAGCATTCTCTGGAAGTAGATTCAACAACGTCTTCCTCCTCCAGATGTACTCATCACTACTTATTCCAGGAGTAATCTCCCCTTCCTTCAGTATCTACGACAAAGATGAACGTGGGAAAGGCCAGGTTTCTACTTCCAAACAATTAATGATGGTAAGAATGACAAAAGTGACAGCATAAAAAACCTGCGGATGAGTGCTTGGTGTCGGCTGTCCCACATCATGTACTGTCCTGCTAGAAAATCCCCTCGCCTTCACCAGCTATCCAATCAATGGCATTTCAACATATGTTAGAGAAATACTTGCAAGAATAAGTCGAGATACTTCGTAAAACAAGGATGCTATTAACTTCATAACAAATGTATTAAAGACCAAACAACGAAACAAGAATCTCAAAGACGTGCCTTTTTCCACCTTCAAAAAAAATTGTGTACCTTGTATAAATTAATAGCGATTAAGTAGTAGAAATCACGTGCAAAGTGTTTTCTAAAGAAAGAACTCATTAATTTCCATAACATCCATGAATTGGACAAATGAAGATAGCAACTACCAGTTTAATTGGACGCGCACCAAAATAATTAGAAAAATCGACAAGTTTACTCTTTTACTAATTGTAAGCGAATCAAACACTAGGAACAAATATCAACCAATGCAAAACAGGAGTAGCAACAGCCCTTCGAAGAACTAAATAATTGCCGATCGAAATCACAGATACGAGGAAAAACTGTAAGAGAACTTCAGAGAATTACAAACCTGATTGTAAAAATTGGGGGAAAATCTGCGAATTAGGTTTCGACAAATTATATGCATAATATTTCAAGTTTCGGACCTTCTCCACAGTTCATATGCTTTAAGATTCTGGGAATGTTAAGTGTCAGTCAGTATATGTTGAGACACATTTTCTTCCAATTTTAAATTTATACTGCCAAATATAAATAAAATATCTTAATAATCTTGTTAATGGAGCTCCTAAATTTTTAGTTAGTAGAGTATTTCTTTTCCTATTGATTTTTTTTTTATTTTAATTTTTAAACTTACGTTTACTTTTGATAATTGTAAGTTTGTTTTGAGTATATAGCTTTTGTTGGGCTTTTTCTGAATTGGTTTTTTTCTCATAGTATGTAGTTTGAAGAGTAATTATAATTCTTGTTTATGATAATTAAATAAATTTTAATTTTTGTGTGGTGTATTCTCTAATATACTGTACTAAAGTTAGACACGTATAATCAGAGCTTGACGCTCCCTAACTTGTTATATTCTCTAAATTGTTTTTTATATGCATTTAGTTTTTTTAATGTATAATATTGAATCTTACTATATCTTACTATATTAAGAGCTTATTTGGTACTCATATACCTATATTAGGTATGGATATCAATATGGCCTATATTCATGCCTTGTATTTGATATATCAGTATATAGGTATCAAATTGATATACTTGATATATTAATTTTCAATATTTTTCATATACCAATTTTTACTAGTATATGAGTCATATCTCTTTTTTACTTTCCACTTAATATCAATCGATATCTTCAACATATCAAATACGAATATCAAATATCAATCTGATATGTGATACTCATACTCATACCTGATATCTGATATATTAGTATATGAATATCAAACGGGTCTTAAGATAATCACGACATATTGTATGGTAGTCCCTTATACATTATTTCTCTATAATAGATTAGCCTGATAGTTACATATTAGTAGAATTTATACACTTTTTTTTTTCAAAATCATGGTCCCACTAAACTTAAAAGTTGTCATATTTTTAGTCAAATCATGTTGACTCTCTCTCTCTCTCTCTCTTCACCTTTATCGGCTAACATCCATAGATTCTTGGCTCAAAATTATGAATCGTCATTAAAGTAACCTAAATTTCAAATCCCGCTCGCGTATAATGAAATCCCGCTCGACAAGAGTCAAATCCCGCTCGAACGTCATTTAGGTTACTTTAATGACGATTCATATTTTTTCGAGTGAATACTGTACGCTAGTTAATCCCTATATGATTCATAAAAAATAATTAAAACTATTATTATTGCATAATGATTGCCAAATAATCACACAATTATCACACAATCATGGTTGATTACACGCAATACCACAATTGTCATTCACTTTATATCACATCTCTTACACATGTGTAAGATATGTGATATAAAGTGGATGACAAGATGGTATATTATATTTTGACAAAAACTTTGGTGCAACTGTTCCACCGTAGAACACCCGCCCATTTGACCCGACCCGCCCTTGACCCGGGTTTGACCCGGTCAAACCTCCTTTGACCCGGTCAAACCCCCCTTTGACCATTTTTTTTTTTTTTAATTTCGAGTTTTTTTTTTTAAATTTATTTTTGTTTGCCGCTTCTTCCATGGTCAAGACGCGAGCGAGGGGAGCCGAAGGCCTCGGAGCGAGCCGTAAAAGTCCAAAATGTTGCCCGCCGATTATCCTTATTTTAGTAATCGGAGCGAAGGCGGAGCCGAAGGCTCCGACGGGGACAAAAAATCTGGAAATTAATAAAAAAAAAAAAAAAAAAAAAAAAAAAAAAAAAAAAAAAAAACTGGCGCGTGGGGCCCACGCGCGTGGCGGGTCGGGTCGGGTCATGGATATATTTGCACGGTAGAGACCTATGTACTGGAGTCCATCTCTTATATTTTAAATATTCAAGAGTGGGCATTTTTCATTGTTCTTGAAAGGGATGTGTATTTTTCATTTTGATATGTCAAAATGGGTATTTTTATACATTATCACTATTATTTTTATAATATGCTTAATAGTTGCATTCTCTTTATTAAATCTTAGTTATTTTAACTAATCTTCATTTCAATTATTAATTTGCTTCTATGGAATTTAAAAGGTATGTGATGTAAATAACTAACTAGCGTATAACTCGTCGAAAATCGACGAGAATTATTTATTTAATAAAATTATTAAAATTATTAAAAATAATATGTTTGGTTGTTATATAAATTTTTTATCGGTTTTTCTTGTAAGATGATTTTTTTCTCATAATCATTAGTTTCTTTTATAATTTAATCAAAATAATATTAATGAGGTTAACATTTAGTCATCCCGAGTCATTGATTGCAGTAGATAACAATGATAATTAGGCTAGGGTTTACCCACCCAAATATGTTCAGCAGGAATTTATTTTATGTTATGATTTATAAGTAAAAATTTTAAGAAATCTTTAGTTTCTTTTACTACTTATTTTTCTATATATTTCTTTTGTAGATAATGGTTGGCTGATAAGCTCGTTTAGATTTGTTTTATATATATGCATGTCATCAACCCATTTAAAAATTAATTTTGTTATTTATTTTCATCTCAAACTCGCATAGTAATACGACGAATAAGCTCGTTTAGATTTTATATGTACGTGCATGTCCATAAACTCGTTTAAAAATTAATTTTGCTATTATTCTCATCTCAAACTCACATATTAATACGGCGAATAAGCTCGTTTAGATTTTATATGTATGTACATGTCCCTAAACCCGAATAAAAATTAATTTTACTATTTATTCTCGTCTCGAACTCGTATGGTAATACTACTAATAAGCTCGTTTAGATCTTATATATACGTGCATGTCCCTAAACGCGTTTAAAGAATGTAGAGGGCAAGCATATATATTTTCAATAAACAAAAACATACATGTATGATTACAAATAAGAGTTGTCTGCAAGGGGAAGCATATGTATTCAAATAAACAAAAACATAACATAAATTAGAGTAAAAACCTTTAAACTTATCTGCAAACGGAGTGAATGATAAATATATGGATCACAAACAAATTTAATAGCTTATTGTACTCTATGAAATTCTTGTTATTTATTCTCGTCTCAAACTCGTATAGTAATACAACTAATAAGCTCGTTCAGATTTTATACATAGGTACGTGTCCCTAAACCCGTTTAATAATTAATCTTGTTATTTATTCTTGTATCCCTTCATTATTATATGATTAAAGTTTTTTGTAAAAATATAATTATTTATTTAATCAACTAAAAATTTGAACAAATTAAATTAAACTATAAAAATATAATTATTTATTTGGCCAATTAATAAATAAGTTGATCAAATAAAATTGGTGATGCAAAGGATGAGAAAATACGCATTGATTATAAGTATTTATAGGCTTTCCAATAGATGAAATTTCATTGAAAAATTAATAAATACTACCAAATTTATTAAAAAACATACTCCCTCTGTCCTGCCGAATATGGCCTAGTTCATATGGGTACGGAGACTAAGAAAAATGGTATTAAGTATAAAAAGAGTGTTTAGTGTAGTGTGAATGCAATATTTTATCATGTTAATAAAGTTATAGATAGATGGTTGAGTGTGTAGTAGGAGTAGGTTAGTAGGGTTTAGATAGGATGGTAGGTCATGTATATACACTATTTTCTTTAAAGGAAACAAATCAAGTATAATGGGACGTCCCACAATAAAAAATAGGTCGTATTCGGTGGGACATATATGTAGATACCTTTTTATATTTTCCAATTATTTTATATCATGCAGCTACCCTTTTTTTTAGGGAAATGCGGATACGTTTTTTAATTTATCGTTCTTTTATATTCTCCAACCATTAACTATTAACTATTAAATTTAATCTTAAATAATACTATCACTCAAGAAAATTTGCATGTGGTTATACTATGAGTGCCAACAAAAAATTATTCATCATATATTATTTCATGTAGTGTTGAAGTAATTAAAAAAAAGTAGATATATTTTGTTTTTATCAAATGATAGGTCAAATATTACATGGGGAACTTCACGTGTAAATAATATCATATATATATATATAAGTAATTATTTGGCCAATTAGTAATAAATTGGCCAAATTTTATTGTGCAAAGTAAAATAAATTGCATTTTGGCCAACTAATTAACTTGCTAAATTTTATTTTTGGTGCAAAGGATGAGATAATGCACTTTGATTCTAAGTATTTATAGGCCTTTTAATAGATGGGGTTTCATAGAAAAGCCATGTGGGATAGAGTTATTAATATTAAAAATCAAATATTTTATGTTTATTAATACAGAAAATTTGAGAATTTAGATAAATGAAAATAGAGAAATTGAGGGGGGAGGGGAGGGGATATACTTTTTTATACGTAGAGTCATTTTCGTTTTAATAATATATATAAATGATAGAAGATATTAAAGGGTAAAGTAGATTCAATATACGAGTAAATAACGAAATATTTGATATTTATTTTATTCAACTTTTCTATTTTGCTAAAACATTATAATAGACAAAAAAAATTATAATTTCTTTTATTTACGTCAAGTTGTCAACTTACTAATTTGCAAAATTAAACAAACTAAGATTTGACAACTTTATAATTGGCAAAACTAAACTTATTCTAAAAATAAAATGTTTTATTTGACCAAATAATTAGTTATTAATTGATCAAATTAAATTGATTGTGTAAAACCGTTGCGGGATGGTATGGCTACACATTGATCTTGAGTATTTATATAAGTTTTTCAAGAGTGAAATCTTATTGAAAAGCGATGTGAGATAGATTATATTGAAATAAGTAGGAATGGAGAAATATAAATTTTTACTTTATTAATTTCAAATTTCTTTAATATTTATGATAAATAGGTATTGTTAATTATTTATTATTTATTATTTTTGGTAAATAGTTCATTTTTATTTATACAAAAAGCGTGAAAGTACACCCTCTCCAACCGTAACAACCCCATCCAAACTCTCAAACCTCAACAACAGTCAATCCATCTAGTGAAACATTGTGCTACCTTTGTATCTTTCCTACTAGCTATTGCTATTTGGATCATGCATTGTCTTTGAATATCCCTTTGCTCTCTCTTTTGATTTCGAAACTTCCGAGCATTCCGTTCTTTCCATACATTATACACCACCAATGCAAGTGTCAATTAATCTATATAAATGTTGTTTTCCTGTTTTTGCATGGCATTGCGTGTGGAGAAAAACTTTTTCTTGTTCCCAATCAACTGCAGTTCGTGGAGTACCGCACCATCTACTCACTTGTACCCATATTTCTCCAGCAAACTAGCACTTAAAGAACAAGTGGTTAACAGTTTCACCCTCCTTTTCACACAAACAACACTCTTCATCCACATTCATACCTATTCTTTGAAGATTATCACATGTGGCCAGTTTTCCATGCATGGCAAGCCAGGTTATGAACAAGGTCTTTGGTGGAGCAACATTATTGCACATCAGTTTTTTCCAAGTAACCTGCGTAGCTTGCCCTCGCAACTCTAGATATACTTTTCTGATTGAGAAAACTGGAAGACTAAGAATGTCCATACTTGAGCTTGTACTTCTCAAATACTCCCTTGCTCCAAGAATTTTTCTGATTATCCATGCTGCTTGTACAGGAATTTGCATTGCCTTGATATCCTGATCTTTGATGTTATATTCATGAATCCACTTGATCCATGTTCTATCTTTTTTCCTTGCCAAACTCCACAAGAGTTTACAAATTGCTGCTTTATTCCATATTTCCAAATTCACCACATTCCACCCTCCAGCAGTTCTTGGTAGACAAATTTTTTCCCATGCTATTAAAGCTCTTTTAGTAATTCCTGATCTTCTTGTCCATAGAGAGTTTCTGCATGCTGCTTGAATGACCTTCACCACTTTCTGAGGAAGCAACAACACTTGACTCCAATAGGCTTGTACCCCAAACAAAACTGAATTTATTAGCTGGATTCTTCCTGCATAAAAGAGTAACTTGGATGCCCAACAATCAATTCTACTTAAAATTTTGGATATCAATGGTTGATATTGCATTATGGTGAGTTTCTTTGGAGAGAGAGGTATCCCAAGGTATTTAAAAGGCATTTCACCTCTTACCAATCGAAACTCCTTTATTATCTCTTCTTGATCTTCTTCTCTAACCCCTCAAAAGTATATATTGCCCTTTTGTTGATTTGCCTTCAAACCAGAGATAGAAGAGAACTTTTGAAATGTTTCCATCAATTTCCTTACTGAGCATTTATCTCCTTTTGAGAACAACAACAAGCCATCAGCAAAACAGACATGAATGAGCCCCATCTTCTTGTATCTTGGATGAAATTGGAATTGTCTGCATTGGTGTAGCTCTAACAAGCATCTATTTAAATATTCAATGTTTATGACAAACAAATAGGGTGATATGGGATCACCTGTCTCAAACCTCTTTTAGTTGCAATTGGAACTGTAAGCTCTCCATTAATATTTATAGTATAAGAAACTTTTCTCAAGAAGGCCATTACCTATTTCACAAACTGAAGTGGAAATCTGAGCTCCCATAAGAGATGTTGGATAAACAACCACTCTACTGAGTCATAAGCTTTTTGTATATCGATTTTTACCATGCATCTTGGTGATAAATTCCTCCTTCCATACCCTTTAATGACTTTCTGACTCAGTAGTATATTATCAAATATGAGTCTCCCTTTAACAGATGCACACTGACTTGTTCCTATAATGTCACTTAATACCCCCTGCATTCTGTTAGCCAACACTTTTGAAATGATCTTATAAAGCACAAAGCAACATGCAATAGGCCTGTAATCTTTAACTGAATTTGCATGAGCTGTTTTGGGAAGCAATGTAAGAAGTGCTATATTCACTTCTTTGGGAAGGAAACCTGTTCTGAAGAAATTTCTGATAGCATGAGTGACCTCAGGTCCAACAATATGCCATGGCTTCTTATAAAAGTGAACATTAAAACCATCAACTCCAGGTGCTTTGTGGCATTCATTCCAAATAGTGCTTCTCTAATCTCATTATCCTCTACTTCTCTGCACAAGTAATTCTAATGTCCTGAATCT
Organism: Schizonepeta tenuifolia; assembly: GCA_029490685.1. Lineage (NCBI taxonomy): Eukaryota > Viridiplantae > Streptophyta > Magnoliopsida > Lamiales > Lamiaceae > Schizonepeta > Schizonepeta tenuifolia. Next base: position 68,370,445 of record CM055960.1, on the reverse strand, counting down.
AATAATGGCCCTCTCTCCACAACATTCTTGTCAATCATTGGTAATTCAGAGGCTGCACTCCCCATCAAATTAACATAGAACTCTCTTACCTCCTCCACCACTTGTTTCTGATTTGCACAAATAGTGCCATCTGCCCTTTTCAACAGTTTTATTGCATTTCCAGATTGTCTTGTCTTTGTGTATGCGTGGAAAAACTTGGTATTGGAATCACCAAGTTTGATCCAGTCTATGCGAGCCTTTTGATGCCAGATTTCCTCCTCAATGTTGCTCCATTTTTCCAGCTCCTCCATTTTATTTTATTTCTTGCATAAGGAGTTCTTCATTTATTCTATCCATACTCACTTTTCTCTGAATGTCTTGTACTTCTTTTCTTAGTGGTGAAACTCTCTCACTTGTTCTCTGAAACCAAGTCACATTCAGCTACTTCAGTGGAGTTTTTAATTTTTTTGCATTTATACCACACATTAATGAGAGGATTAGCATGACAATTCTCCTTGCAAACTTCCTCCACAATTCCACCAAAACTTTTATGCTCTACTAGCACATTCAAAAATTTTAAGGGAGCTTTTCTTACCACACTAGATTGCTCAAAGTTTAGAAACTGAGGACAGTGGTCTAAAACTCTTTTCTCCTTTATTTCCACCACTACTGATGGATAAGTTTGGTACCACTCATCATTTGCTAAACTTCTATCAATGAGTGAGTGCACTCTATGATCCCCTTGTTGATTATTGCACCATGTATATTCATCCCCCACCATTCTAATAAGAGTTAATCCTGTGGCTTGGAGACATTCTTGAAAATCCCTGGCCTCTGCTTCAGTAATAGCATGTCCCTGATATCTGTCAGTGCTGAGAAGAACTGTGTAAAAATCTCCACCAACAAATAATAGCCCTGTGACTTGCTGGGACACCCTCTCTATGAATCTCCATAAGTCCTTCCTATGTTCCATATGATTGTATCCATAAATGAAAATCATATTCTGTTTGAGTCTATTTTCAACTTCAGTAACCTCACTCCACATAGCCTGAGCATGGCATTCTTGAAGCTTTACATCTACTTTCCTTGGGTTCCAACCCAGCCAAATGCTACCATTCTCTGCATAGTTGTAATTATTGAGAACTTCCCACCCTTTACAGATCTTCTCACTAATTTTCTGAAATTTTTCTTTCTTAACTCTAGTTTATAACATAGCTACAATATCCAGTTTATATGCAGAGAGATTTTAATCTCATTCTGCTTGAAGGGTTTGTTACAACCCCTCAGATTCCAAATGAGTAACTTCATCTTGGAATGGAGGGGTTAATGACCCCGCCTTTTTTCCTCTGATCTGTTATCTCCTCATCCAAACCAATAACCTCATAGATATTATCAACTCTAATATTTGGTGTAGTAGTAGATATCACCTTATTAGCTGATGTTTTCTTTGGCTTAGTCCACCCTTCATCCTCCTGCATTTCACTCTTTCATTTATCTTCTAGTCCCTCACCCTGCTCTTATTGCACTACATTCTTTTGAGGTTGTGTTTATGTCTGCTTTTTTCTACTACTTTTGGTCTCCATTGTTGTTTTTTCTGCATTGACTCTTCTTTCTTCTCCTTTACATAGCACTCATGTCCAGGGATTTTGCATTCTTTACAGATAGGAGGGAACCAGTCATATGCTACTTTTTATTCTATTTTTTGCCCATCCTCCCCTTCTATCAGAATAGAGTATTTTACTGGTTGGGTAACATCCACCTCTATAAGCAGTCTTGCATATGAAATTCAAGATTGTAGAGATGTGCATTCATCCTCACATATTGGCTTGCCAATTGACTGCCAATTCGGCTTAGTGAGTTACCCCTCCCCCCCCAATAACTCAATGGTAAGTTCGGTAGTTGTATCCACAGTGGAACAACTCGCAACATCTCTTTATCAAAACAAAAGTTAGGGCTCCATTCCTTCATAACTGCAGGTCTATTGGCAATGGTGTGATATCTCTCCATCAAAATCTCATCCCTTATCTCAACCAATTCCCACTTAACCACATAAAAACCCTCATTATGATAGAATATTTCAGTTTTTGTGCCCCATTATTTTTGGAAATAGGTTTTTAGTTAAGAAATGGAAGGAGAATCACCAATCACATAGACTACCAGAGCATTCTTCCATTTCTGATTATCAACCTTAATATCCTCCTCATTCAAGTATGCAACAGGAATTCCGTTTTTCAAAATAGGTGCAACGAAGCTCAGTAACATACCTCAAGTCTGCGCAGCTTTCCATCGCGCTGGATCTGGTTCATTCTCTGTCGCTCCAGGTTTTCTTGCCCCATTTCCGCATCGGTATTAATAATATATAGCTAGATGATGATTAATTTGTCCCCTGAAAAATATAGAAAGATTATTTTTTATTTGGCCAACTTCTTAATTGATCAAATTAAATATGTTTTGCAAAATAACTACAGTATGAAAAAATATTGATCAAATTAATTTTTTCAATAAAATTAAAATTATTTTATTCGACCAACTGATTAATTAGTCAAATTAAATTTGATGTGCAAAGCATATTGACTTTGAATATTAATATAGGCTCACCACGAATGAAGTTTTAATGTAAAAGCGATGTGGGATATTTTTTTCATCCATTATCTTGAAAATTATGAAAAAACTCATTATTAAATATTGGGATTATATGGTATGTTGCATACATCATTTTAATATTTTTCATTCCCTTACTATGCAAGATTTTGGAAATAATATGTTAAACTTTGATTGGATTACATATATGATATATTATATATGTAGGGTCTTTACAAATATTCCATATATATTATGTAAGAAAACTTATACTAAATATAAAATATATATTGACAAAATTTATGAATAAAAAATACATAAAATGATGATTTAAGATAAATAGGAATACCGAATTGTGGTTGCGCTACGTAAGACCTAAAATTAAGGTGAGAATTGGAATCAACATTGATTTTAATAATATATAGATAGATTGAATAATGTTTTACAAACTCTCCTACTTGATTTGATGCTTCCAAGAAGTTTTTTTTAATTGCGAATCCAGTCCATACATTCAAACCCAACCAAAATATTATCAGATATAAGCCTTCCCGGTACAAATGCGCTTTGCGCCTCATCAACAACATGAGGCAGCCAACTCCGCAATCTATTAACAATCACTTTTGAAATAATTTTGTACGATGCATTGCATAAGTTGATGGGTCGATATTGCTTGATAAGTTTCAGTTTATCCACTTTAGGAATGAGTGATATGTAAGTATCATTCCATTCTTTCAAATCAGCTCCGTCGTTCAGAATTTGCAGACATTCATTTGTCACCTCTTTGCCCACCGCTCCCCACATCTTCTGAAAAAAAAAAACGGTTGAAAGCCATTTGGGCCGGGAGACTTCGTGGGGTTCATTTGAAATAACGCTTTTCGTACTTCCTTTTCTGTGAACGGGTCGTTGAAAACATCAGTTAGGTGCTCTGGGACTTGGGCCTTGACATGTCTAGTCAGTTTCAGAATATCCTGCTCGTTTGGGCAAACAGAGGTGAACAGGTCCGTGTAATACCGCTGCACTACTCCAGCAATGTCTGTATCTTTAGAAACTTCAGCTCCATTCTCATCTTCCAAGCTCATAATCATATTTCGTTTCTGCCTCATTGAAGCATGTTGATGGAATACTTAGTATTCTTATCTCCGTGTGCTAGCCAATTCACCCTAGATCGTTGTCTCCAATGCACTTTCTCCTTCTGCACTAAATCATTGAGCAAAGAGGAGACTTGACTAAGCTGGGTGCTTAAATCCTTAACCCCTCGTTCATTTAAAAGTTTTGTTCTTTCCTTTCGCAACTTTTCTATCCGTTTACCCAATGAGTGACGAAGGGCCGTCGTTACACTCTTCGCACAAATAAATTTATAAAACACCTCTTGCCCAACAAGGTAGTAGTTAATGGCAAGTGGAGTCGATCCCAAGGGACTTGGCATAGATCTGCTCTTCAGGTAGTACTCAACAAAAGGTGTTATGGTTGAGATGCATCTCAATATCCTGTAACTCAACAAGTGAAATATCAAATAATAAAGAAGTTTGGGTTAGAGTTTCGAATCAATGATCCTAATTACTCATTACTCGTTCATTGGTGCAAAGATATTCAATTACTTGATCTCATTACTTAGTTTAAGACAAAGATTAGTTTATACCCTAATGGTCACGAAGTCATGATATAAATACACCAAGCCTATGTCTATCCAATTTTTAGTGATCTCGACCAGAAGGCAAAATCTTCTCCTTTGATCAACAAAGTCACAAAGACACTTCAGTAACGATGCTGCCTAAAAGGCATTAAGAATAAACAGACCCAAGACAGCCAAGAGGTAGGTCAATACCGACTGCTCTCCAACACTCTTTACTTTCTTGGGCACGAGAGACACTCTCGAGTTTGATCCCAAATCCTGTTATTGACTTAATCTCAATATCTAGATGGTGATCAAGCATATGTCAATATCAATTAAGTCTAGAATTATTCCTAAGTGTTTCGGGAACAAAATCAAATAACGAACTCACACAATTCGACCTCACGAGTTTAGAACGAGTAATTAAGATCACATCATCTACATCCAACCCAAACAATAAATTTAGCTAGACATAATATTAAATGAAAACACAAAACATATAAGGAAAATCATACTTGAAATTAAACTGGAAACGGTTGCTGCTCAAAAGCGTAAGTCAGCAACTAAGGTCTTGACTTCAAGTCAACAACTAAATACTAATGCAGAAATACTGAAAACGAAATATAAAAGCAAATTTGCCCGTAGAACTTGTTTCTTCCTCACGCTCTCTTAAACTAGAATGCAGAAATTAATCTCGAACTCTCCTTTTACAAAGTGAAGTCGGCCATATATATAGGCAATGGAATTAGGGTTAGAATAGATTCCTTGTTGGAAAAGGACTCTTTCCATGCATATCCGCCTCATTCCTTATCCATGCAGCTGTGATTTACTTCCCTTACGTGGTAGATTTCTTTATTGATTAGGTTTAGCTAGGATAAGGAAAGAAATCTTCGATCCTTATCCTCTTCCTTGGAAAAGAAGAAATCTGCTGCTGCTCCGACTTACTTCTCGACTTCAATATATGCATCCTGTATCACTTCCTATGCTGACCAAGATCCTAGCTCATCCAGGTACTCTGTCTGTTGGCTTCAAGGATATGGGGAGGTACTTCCTGACTTGTAGATTGAATAGAACGTTGTTGCCCAACTACAAGCTTCCAGCCCTATGCCCATTTGCATTGTATCGCCATCTCAGCATCTCAACAACAGATTTTCACCGAATTTGCCCAAGATCCCACCTATTCTTCCCTGCACACCATCTCTCGACTTCGTGTCCTCCCAAACACACTTTGACTCGATAAAGACCAAAAAGAACAAGAAAATCACAAGAAAAGATGGACATAAATATGGGTTCATCACACCCACGCACTTGAATTACACTTGCCCTCAAGTGTATGGTTGCGATTTTGCCCAAGACTCAAACACAGACTCAATATATCAGCACATCAACATGTCAGTCAAAACAGAGTATGAAGCAGATATTGCCATCAAATAGGTCAAGATAAAGTTGTTGGGCAACAAGGGTATACTCACCAGCACTCAACTCTCAAGTGCATATGGTTAAGTGTATACGCTCCTGACCAATATCAACAATATTTTTCCATAGGCTTGCCTGCCCTCTACATCTCTACTTCTTTGAACAAAATCAAAATCATTTATCCTTAGGTCTTTATTGGGTTGTAACGTGGCTCAAGGCAAAAGGTGGGATAATTTGGAATTTGGCTATGTCAAGAAGACTCAGCTCTTGGCAACATGTTGCCCTTGACTCCTTACCACTTCGACCTTAGCACACTTATTTCTATTTTTTTTAAACACCTTAACCCAACACCTCTATAATAGGTGATATTGCCCAGCTAGTGCTACCTAACATTTTTCTTTCATCCATTCTTCTTCTAGACCTGAGTTCTTGACCGGTAAGGCTTATAAATTTAGGCTACTATAAGTGAATCGAAAGAATTATCAACAAGCTCAAAGGGGCTAGCAAAGGATAAATGTCAAGGTAGGGAATTTTGGCCATGGGCTAATTCGAACAAAAATGCCTAATTCATCTAAGCAATTCGACTAAGTTACACGAAGTTTCAATAAGAGATGCAAGCAAGTTCTAGATCAACAAGTTTCAATTGGTCATTATCACACAAGTAAGAAATAAATGTTGCACATGTATATAACATTCAATAGCTCAAAACCTCACAGTCTTTACCCAGTATCTCATTCCGTCCTACCTATCTACATATGACATCAACATACCTATTTTGACCTATCATGCCAACATATTGATCAACAACTTAAACACAATTTAAAAACACATAAAACAGACCTACATCCCAACACCCACACACTTTGCCTTAGGCAAAGTGAGTATGATGTTGGGCAACAACAGACATAAAAAATAAAAAATAAAAATAAAAATAAAAATAAAAATTGACTCAACAATTATTTACTAACAAAGTCGAGAAGGGGATTCTAAGGTCTTCACCACACAATTTGCTGGGCAAATTGTGGGTGAAAGCAATAAGAACACCTTCTCGACCAACAAGACACAACTGAAAAATAAAAACTCAAAACAAGACTTGACACAAAACAAAAAAAATGAAAAATAAAAACATAAACTAACACAAAAGTGGGAGGAACATAAAATCAAAGAGAAGATTCAGGCGGGTACCTGAATCCTTGGTGTGCAAAGAATGCCAGTTGAGCATCCCTGATCTCGGTCAACAACTTCTCCATGTTGGCTAGTCTGGTCTCGTCCTCGATGTTGGGCAGCACCGCTATACTGGTGCTTGCCTCCTCCTTCCTGACCAAAGGTGGGCGCCTGGTGGACTTTGACCTGCCATAGTCGATGAACAAGAACTTGTCGTTCCTCAACTCAATGTCATTCATCTTCTTAAGGGCCGCTTCTCCCAACTTGCCGGCCCCCATCACAGGCTTCTCCTTCATCTCATCATACACACCGACTCCCTTCACAAACGCTGTCACATAGTGCCCACACGTACACCCTAGAGCTTGCTTGGCCAACACCGTTTTGAGCTGCTCACCGAAGAAGGCTGCGAAGTTGACCTTGGTCTTAGTGTGCATACACCACAAAAGGTACCTCTCCTTGTTGCTCAAGGTATTGCCATTGTCGTTCTTGCCGTACAGGTTGTCGGCAAGGATACGATGGCAAAGCCTCAGCGCATGGGTCTTCAACTTCGTGCCCTTGTTGTTGCCTCCATTGTACGGTGCTCCATTCCCAATCTCCTTCCATTGATCCTGATAAGCAACGTCTTCAGGGGGTGGCACCACCTTCTTGGCCTCCATAAATTCCTTCTTGGCAAATCCCTCAGACTCATCATCCCCAAGATCTGGTTGAGGGCACTAACCTGAAAATCATACTTCTCGCCCAAAAGCGAGAAGGAAATAGTGCTCACCTCAGTGTCGGGATCACTCGTCACCGCCGCAGTGCTGTACACCTCCTTAACCTGCTCCTCATAGACTTTAACCAGCCATTCCAAGAACTTACTCCAGCCAATCCCATCAAACAGCGGTCGCACTTCTTGGGCAACACCCAGGTTCTCGTATAGTTTGAAGTCGAGAACCCTGGGTGTTGTCACCTTCCAATCCCTAGGCCTCCTGCACGTCATCACCGTGGTACTCTTCTTCTTCTTCTTCTTCTTCCTGCTCTTGCTGCTTGCCAGTGTTGACTGGTCGTCGTCCTCTTCTTCCTCAACATCCTTACTCGCCATCGAGTCTGTTCCGGCGGCCGCCGCTTTTGAAATTGATGGTTGGATAGAGCCGGTATCCAAAGCAGCAGATTTTTTGCTTCTTCGCCGATGTATCCTCTCCGATGTGGGGGCGCTTGATGGCCAGTCGGGCGCTTTTCATCTTCGTCGGGCTTTCCTTAGCCTTGGTCTTCGCCTCTGCCGCCAACCTCGCCGCCTCTGCTTCTATGGCATCATCAAGGTCGTCCTCTTTATCGTCCTCGTCGTCTCCACCTTCCCCTTTACCTTCTCCATTATCCTCTTCTTCCTCCCCGTTTTCTTTTTCCTCCGCCTCTTCCTCCAGTTGTTGGTCAGTCACCATGGCCTTCGATTGGGTCTCTTCCTCCGGTTTCTTCACAGCCTCATCCATTAGGCTCGAGTTTTTGTCGCTCATCATGAGCGTAGCGTCGACCGGCGGGCTCGTGGGCACGCTCGGTCCAATGGTGACAGAGGGGTTTTGGTCGGCAGAGATGTTGGCGGGATCCATTGGGAGTTTCCGCTTGGTGGTTTTGGGTTTTGTGGTGGTGGTGGTAGGGTTGTCGCTGGTGAGGTCGATGTTAGTTCCGGTGGAGATTTTGCTGAGTTTGTTTCGCGAGCGAGTAGACACCATAGTGATGGATTTGGGTTTTTTGATGGAGAGGGAAATAGAGAGAAGATGAGAAGTTGCAGAGGTTAATTTCAAATTGGGTAGTAGGGGGTGGATACATGCTAGGATAGATATAGAAGGCGCGGTTTTTTAGGGATACAGTAACCGCCATAAGCAATCGTTGACCAAAAACTTGGTTCACGCCCAAAGCCTCTGCTTGACACCCCCAACTTACTTCTCCATTGTGGTTCCTAATCTATAACTTGTATCTTGCTCAACATCTCCTGCACACTTCAAAACACCAAATATATTCTAAACACAAACTCTTTCCTATGGTTAATCTAGAATAAAAATACTTCAAAGTAAAATACTGTAAAATAAAATACTTTAAGCAAACATTAACTAATTCTTTTTTTAATCTTCAATAATTTTCACGAAAAATAAAGAAAAAAAAGAAAAAAAAAACGCAAAAGAAAAAGAAATAAAGAGAAAATACTAACCAGGTTGCCCCCTGGACAGTGCTCCATTTAAGGTCTTGGGCACGACACCCCCCTCCTTTTGAAGTTAGAATTCCTCCTCTACAGGGAACCCAGATGGTTCCCCCTCAACAAGTTGTTCTTGCCCAAAGTATGCCTTTAAGCGTTGGCCATTGACTTTAAAAACTTTTCCATTCTTGGGATCCTTGATCTCAACAGCTCCATTTGGGAATTAAGCTTGCACTTCATAAGGTCCTGTCCACTTGGTCGAGAGCTTCCTCGAGGAAAGCCTAAATCGAGTTTGGTACAGCAACACTTGTTGCCCAAAATGGAACTCCTTCTCTTTAATCAAAAGATCGTGGGTGTTCTTCATCATTTCCTTGTATAAACCAGCATTATCATAGGCTTGGAGCCTTATTTCGTCAAGCTCTTGAATCTCGAGCTTCCTTGATTCACCTGCCTTGTTCCAATCGAGGTTGAGTTGGGCAACAGCCCAATGAGCACGATGTTGCAGCTCCACGGGCAAGTGACACCTCTTGCCATAGACCATGCGGTATAGGAACATGCCAAAAGGTGTCTTAAAGGCAGTCCTATATGCCCACAAGCCATCATCGAGGTGCATACTCCAATCCTTCCTTGTCGTGCCCACGGTCTTTTTCAAGATCGTCTTGATGATTCGATATGACAATTCCGCTTATCCATTGGCTTGTGGGTGGTAGGCTGTTGACACACGATGAGTAACTCCATACTTCTTGAACAAGGCGGTGACCGTCGCGTTGCAAAAATGCGAACCTTGATCACTAATAATAGCTCGAGGTACACCAAACCTATTGAAAATTTGAGTTCTCAAAAAATTCGAAACCACCTTGGAATCATCTTTGGTGGAAGCACGGGCCTCGGCCCACTTCGAGACATAATCCACTGCTAATATGATATACATGTTGCCTTTGGAACTTGGTAAGGGTCCCATAAAATCCATGCCCCATATGATGAACACCTCCACGGGCAAGATCGGCATCATGGGCATTTCGTTCCTTCTCGTGATGTTGTCTTTCCTTTGGCACTTCTCAAAGATCTTGACCCACTCATAACAGTCTTTGAACAATGTTGGCCAATAAAAGCTGCACTCTATAACTTTCCTCGTTGTACGTTGGTGCCCAAAGTGTCCTCCACATTCCTTGTTGTGGCAATGCTCAAGAATGCTTCTTTGCTCTTTATCCTCGACACACCTCCTTATTATCTTGTCTGCACATTTCCTCCATAAATATGGTTCGTCCCAAATATAGAAACGGCTCTCGCGTTTAAGCTTGTTCCTTGATAACGCCCAAGGTCGGAAGGTATCTCCCCAGTCACCAAGTAGTTCACGATATCAGTATACCATGGCTCATCTTGGGCAAGACTCAGGTGCTCGTCGGGAAAGGTCTCCTTGATCGGCACCCCATCATCAAGCTGGAGGATTCGACTGAGGTGGTCAGCAACTTGGTTCTAGGCACCACTCTTATCCTTGATCTCTATGTCAAATTCCTGTAATAAAAGAATCCATCTAATCAATGTTGGCTTGGACTCCTTCTTGCTCAACAAGTACTTCAACGCCGCATGATCTATAAAGACTATGATCTTGTCGCCAAGCAAATAGGATCTTGTCGTCAAGCAAATAGGATCTAAACTTCTCAAAGGTAAAGACTATAGCTAACAACTCCTTCTCCGTAGTGGCATAATTACATTGGGCCGGGTTCAATGTCTTGGAGGCATAATAGATGACATAGTTCTCATTTCTTCGTTTTTGCCCAAGAACTGCTCCTACGGCATAACCACTGGCATCACACATTAACTCAAAAGGCATTCCTCAATCCGGAGGTTGGATAATGGGGGTTGTGATCAAGTTCTCCTTCAAGGCATGGAACGCCTTCTTGCAATCTTCATCGAACACCCATGGTACATCGTTTTGGAGTAGCCTCGTCATTGGTTGGGCAATTTTGGCAAAGTCCTTGACAAATCTCCTGTAGAATCCAGCATACCCTAGAAATCCTCTCAATTCCTTTACAGATCTTGGGTAAGGTAGCTTGGCAATAATATCGATCTTGGCTTTGTCCATCTCAATACCTTTCCCCGAGATGACATGTCCCAAAACTATTCCTTCTCTCACCATGAAGTGGCATTTCTCATAGTTCAACACAAGGCTTTTCTCAACACATCTTTTCAAGACTCGATCCAGGTTTTTGAGGCATGATTCGAAGGTCTTGCCATAGACGGTAAAATCGTCCATGAAGTCTTCGATGCACTCTTCAAGAAGGTCTGAAAAAATGTGCATCATACACCTTTGAAACATCCCAGGTGGGTTGCATAACCTGAACGTCATCCTCCTATATGCAAATGTGCCAAACGGGCACATGGAGGTGGTCTTACCTTGATCCTCATTAGCAACCCAGATCTGCATGTAACTAGAATAACCGTCAAGAAAGCAATAATAGTCATTACCAGCTAACCTCTCAAGCATCTCATCGATAAAGGGCAAGGGAAAATTATCATTCTTCGTCTTTTGGTTTAGCTTCCGCTAATCTATGCACACTCGCCATCCGGTTTGCAATCTCATAGCCACCATCTCGTTTTTCTCGTTCTCAACAACTTGGATTCCCGACGTCTTGGGCACCACGTGCACAGGGCTCACCCATCGGCTGTTGGACACGGGGTAGATGATCCCCAAGTCAAGAAGCTTAAGTATCTCCTTCATCACCACTTCTTTCATGGCGGGATTCAATTGCCTTTGTGGATCTCTTACGGGAACAACATCCTCCTCAAGCAAAATATGATGAACACAATCCAAAGGGTTAATACCTTTGATGTCGGCCAAGGTCCACCCTATTGCCTCCTTGTATTTGCTCAGCACCTCACCAACTCGGATCTCTTCCATGCTCGATAGCTCGGAAGATATGATCACGGGCAAAGTCTCATTCTTGCCGAGATATATGTATTTCAGATGCTTGGGCAAAGGTTTCAGCTCCAACGTAGGGGCCTTTTGCATTGATGGCACCAACCTGTCCTCCGGTTTCAACTTAGGGATGTTGAGTGATTCGAACCCCTGAGGTTGCATATTGCCTGGAATCCTTGCATAGCTACATTCCTCCACATCCGCTGGTTCATCGTTCTAGGCAAGATCTTCTTCTGTCTGCATGCTGGCATCCTGCTCAAGAACTGTCTGTTGCCAAAATTCCTCCACTATTTCATTAGTCTCATCATGGTTTGGTCACCTTTATTCTGATTCTCATCTTCATCAAAGAAATTATCAAAGATTTGGCACTCCTCCGACTCTTCATCCTTGAAGTAGTCTTCGTCGGTGGAGTAGTCAAAACTGTGCCCATGGACTGACTCCTCCTAGAAATCTTTATCACTTTCATACTCATCATCTTCAAAGAATTCCATCATGGCACCCTCTGCCTCATTATCCTCGTACTGGTCGAGATCCAGGTCAAGATCCTGAATGAGATTGAGATCCGCCTGGATTGCATCTTCGTGGTCTTCAAAGAAACAACTTAAGATGTTCAGCATCTCTGTTTGCTCACCACATGCATTGAGGGTGTTAAGGTGCTCCAGAGCATCATTTTGATTTTGTCTATAAGCATCGAACTCTACTACTTCCCCAGCTACTTGCACCGTCAACCTCCAAGTATCACAATCGATTTTGGTACATGCTGTCCTTAAGAATGGCCTCCCGAGCAGGATCACTGGATTCTTGATTGCTTTCTTTCCCATGTTAAGAACATAGAAATCGGCTGGGAACAGAAGATCCCCTACCTTGACCAACACGTCCTCCAAAACTCCATCGGGGTAGACTGTGGATAAGTCCGCCAATTGAATGGCAACACGGGTAGGAGAAAGAGGTCCAAACCTCATCTCGTCGAACATGGCCCTTCACATTACATTTATCGAGGCTCCGAGATCAAGCATCACCTTGGGTATTGACGTGGTACTTATTGTGCATGGGATAGCAAACATGCCAGGATCCTTCTTCTTGATCGGGATGTGGAAATTCATGAGTGCGGACACATTCTCTACATGGAAACGGGCATTATCAGGGTACTTGGTCTTCTTCAAACACATCTCTCGCAAAACCTTTGCACACTTTGGCATGGACTGTAATTCCATCACTAGTGAAAGGTTGATCTCCACTTTCTTGAACACATTCATCATGTCATCCAACTCCTTCTGATCACGATCGCGGGCAAAACATCTTGGGTACGGGGTTTTTTCTTTAGCAATGTGAGGAACAGTTCTCTTGGCCAAAGCCCCTACCTCTCTTTTAGCTTTCAAAGAGTCCAACAACACGTCATCTTTATCGAATCCCAGCCTTGATCTCTCCATCTTCACGTAGTCAAACAAGGCTTCATCCTCCTTAGTATCGAAGACGGGATTCTTCTTGGCCTTTATCCCTTCTTCACGTTTTGCTTTTAGCTCTGCGTAGATGTCATTGATATCTCCCGTACTCATCTTGGTTTCCTTAATTTGAAGAGGTTCCTTGGATTGGTTCTTGGGCAACAACTCTGGCAACGCCTTCCCACTTCTCAAAGTCACAGCGTTTACTTGCTCTTTGTTGACCTCCACTTGGGAAGGAAGCCTTCCATTCTTGTCATCTACAAGCCTTGACAAGGTTTGGTTTATGTGAGTCAATTGAGCTTGAAGGTTATTCGATTGACCTTGACTTTCTAGTTGAAAGTTCTCAAAATTTCTCCTCAACCTTTGGTTCTTATTTGTAAACCGATCAATGGTCTCCTTCATGAACTCCGTCTTGGCTGGTTCTCGATGTGGAGGAACATAGTTATGTTGCTGTTGAGGTGGTTGTTGAGGTGGAGGAATGTATTGCTATTGTTGTTGCTGCTGAGCCGGCTGTTGCGGCTGCTGGTGGGCAGGAGGTATTTGTAGGAGTGTGCATCGGTCAGTCGGTTTGACCGACCGAATCAAACCGGACCAACCGACCAACCGACCGAACATCAATATTTTCAACCGACCTGACCGAAAATGCTGCCTTGGACTGAACCGAACCGAACCAAAACTTGTCGGTCGGTTTTTAAAAACCGAAAGTTAAAAAAAATGAATTTTCAGCCTCCATTAAACCTGTTTTCAGCCCCTGTTTTCATCCTAATTTACTCTAAAAAAATTCAAAGTAGAGTCTATAAACTCATTACAATCCAATCAAACACACAACATCCAACATAGTCACATACATTACCAAAATCCAATAAAAAAACACAACAATCCAACAAAAACAAATGAAGAAATCTTAGTACAATATGTCAAGTCCAAAACAAATAAGTCTTCCATTCCATTTTCAATCCCTTGATTCCCTTCAATCCTTCATCCTTTAGCTTTAAGTCTCCATGGGATCATCAATCACATCTTCACCAATGTCAAGACTTCTCAAAGCTACAAAAGAGAAAAGAACAAATGGTTAAACAATTACAATTTAAATAAAGAAATTAAGAAATTAATCATAAGTAACAAGTTATTAAGTTAAAAAGACCTTCTTCATGCTTTTGAATGCCCTCCAAATCTTCTTCAAGTGAAACAGGTTGCTTGTTTTTCCTTATCCAATCTTGAGTACAAATAAGACTTTCAACAATTTTAGGAGTCAACGAACTCCTAAAAGCATCAAGGACCCTTCCCCCGGTGCTAAAAGTCGACTCCGATGCTACCGTAGAAATAGGCACCGAAAGCAAATCACGAGCTAGAAGGGCAAGAGTAGATAGCCTTGGTTAATTAAGCTTCCACCAATTAAGAATGTCAAAATTCTTAGAATTATCAAGCCCTCTATCTTTCTCGGATAGATAAACATCCAAATCATTAGACATTATATCACCGCCTTGAAGCTTTTGTTTTTTGTACATCTCAATCAAAACATAAGGAGAAGATGAAGTGCTAACACCTCCTAAAGGAATTTCACCTTGTGTTGTTGCATTACTTCCCGATGAATTCAATAGCCTATAACCCTCATACAATTGGTAGATCTCCGTTTTCACATCTCAATACAATAGCCAACAACCTCATACTTGTATCGAAGGTCAATGATAACACTAAAAAAGATAATCTTGTTCATTTTTTTCGGATCACCCCAATACTTGTCAAATTTCTCCTTCATCTTCACCCCCATTTCCCTCACCTCAAGTGTCGAATTTTTCACCCATTTTTTCAACAAACAATACATATTAGAAATCTCATGCAAGAAATTGTTTGAAGTGACATAAAAAGATCCAGAAACCCTATTAGTCAAATCAAAGAAAGTTTTCAACACTTCACTCATCTTTCTTGCATTCTCCCAATCTAAAGCGTTGGGAGCACCATTGGGAAGATCAACCAGATAAAAGGGATCTTTCGACTCATAGAGATTAAACACTCTCTCAAAATTACAAGCAACATTCAACATCAAATAAGTTGAATTCCATCTAATAGGCGTATCCAAACACAATAGACTCTTGGAATCAACATTTTCTTCCACACAACATTCTTTAAATCTAACAAGTCTAGCAGGAGATTGCCTAACAAATCTAACAGCTTCCCTAATCTTTTTAACAGATAAATCAATCTCTTTAATGCCATCTTGCACAACCAAATTAACTATATGAGCAACACACCTCATATGAAGATATCTTCCACCCACAACACAACAACTACGAAGAGTCAATTTATTTTCAATGCAACAAGAGCAGTATCATTCGAAGAAGCATTATCAACAGTCACAGAAAATACTCTCTTAATCCCCCACTCACGCAAACAAGCATCAATTTGTCTACCAACATTGATTTTTTTGTCAATTTCCATTCCTCGTCAATCCAATGGGCAGTGATGCACATATAGTTAATCCTTTGCAAAGATGTCCAAGTGTCTGTAGTAATACAAACACTTTGACTAGAATTTTTAAAATACTCCATCAACACCACTTTTTCATTCTCAAACACCTTAAAAACATCACGTGATATAGTCCACCGTGAAGGAATTTTGAACTTATTTTGTAATGCAGCCACAAATTCCCTAAACCCTTCACCCTCCACAATTTTAAAAGGTAGTTCATCTTTAATAATCATTTCTACCAATTTGATCCTACAAAATTGTTGATCAAATCTCCACGAACTCAAGCTACCTACTACAACAGACTCATCACCTCCTTTCTCAAGTATCGATTGCAAAGACAATTGTGATTGTCTTTTATCCAAACTATTATTAGGATGATTATTGCATTTACTCATATGAGTATTGAAGTTAGTCGTACCGTTTGTTTTGGTGTCGCAGTAGTAGGAAGTAGAACAATAGTTGCACTTTGCCTTCTGCTTACCATCTGTGTGTATAAACTTCGTAAAATGATCCCACGCCTCGGATTTAGGCCTTCCACCAGCGGCTATTTTTTTTTATTTTGAGCTTACTTCTTTCGAAGAAGATGGAGTAGTCTCATTTGTAGAGGGCCTAGGTGGAGGTGGAGGCGGAGGGGGCGGCATTTCTCCTTCCTTTTGAGTTTCATTTTCAGCCATAACCTGCAAATCAATAAACATATATACAATTATTATAAATCTGCAAATTCAGTAAATCACCACAAATAAACATATATACAATTACTATAAATAATAAACATAATAAAAGAGAGTTGTACTATTAGAATAAGCTGTACTATTAACAAGAAATGAATCAAATGATGATAATAACGATAAAAAATTCGTATTAAGTACAATAATATACAACTAATTAAACTTCTTGGATCCATAATAATATACAACTAATTAAGCTTCTTGGATCCATAATAATATACAACTAATTAAGCTGTACTAAGATCCATAATAATATACAACTAACTAAGTTGTACTAACGTGAAATCCACCATCACCCAATTACTTAATATTTCGTAATCTACTCCCATGCAGTCATAGGCTCATAGCATACAAGGATGAAGAAACAAGAAAACAGAAAAAAAAAAAAAAAAAAAAGGAGATGAGGACTCCTTACTGGCGGCGAGAAGGGCGGCAGCGAGAAGGGCGAGAAGCAGCGCTGATATGGACGGCCGGAGGCAGAGTATGGACAGTCGGAGCGGAGGCTGAATATGGACTATTGTCGGTGTCGGCTGGGCCGGTGAAGACTGCCGTGAATCGCGTGATGAGATAGCATACAAAGGATGTAGAGAACAGAAAAAAAAAAAAAAAAAAAAAGGATGAGGAGCTCCTTACCGGCGGTGAGAAGGGCGAGAAATAGCGCCGATTTGGATGCCCGGAGGCTCCGAGGCTGAATATGGAAGGCCGTCGGCCGGGCCAGTAGAGACTGGAGGCCGTGAATGGCATGATGAGAGGGGAGCGGCGTCGCCGACGTGAAGTGAATCGCATGAAAACTGATGAGTGATGAGAGGGGAGCGGGCTGTGCGGCGTGAGTGAATGACAAATGAGTGAGAAGACAGTGAATGGGTTGGAATTAGGGTTTGGAATTGGAAATGTTTAACAAAAATAAAGATAAAATTAAAATTTAATATAGTTCGGTCAATTCGGGTCGCCAACCGATGGAATTTAGCTGAACCGCGAATCGATCGGACCCTTCTCGATTCTTCAACCGCCCCAATCGGTTTTTCAACCGACCCCAATCGGATTTTCAACCGACCCTACCAAAACTACTCGGTTCGGTCGGTTTTTCAGTCCGGTTTCCACCTTGCACACCCCTAGGTATTTGATAGTGGTTGTTGCTATACCTCAGGTTCTCGTGCTGGTTTTGCCTATAGCAGAAGTTGTTGCGATAGTTGTTGTTATTGCCATACTGGAACCTTTGTTGCCCATCGCCTTGTTGGTTCTGACCTATTGCCTTCACCTCCTCTCCTTCTTCCACAAACCAACTAGGACATTCTAAGGTGATATGGGATGCTGCATGACATACCTCGCATTTCTTCACAACTCTGTGAACTTCCTTGCCATCTACCTTCTTTTTCAAGGCCTCTATTTGACCATCCATCTTGGCCATGAAGTCTTTCATGGTACTGACCAAGTTGTTTGAGTTGCCCTTGTGCCTTCATACCCCCCTCTCGGGATATCATCTTCATCTCGTGATTGTTCGGCCATAGCAGCTATTTTCTTGAAGACTTCAGCTGGTGATTGATCGACTATAGCTCTTCCACAAGCTGCAATTATCCATTTTCTCTCAGATGCCCTCAATCCTTTTAAGAAGAATTCAATTAAGTCAATGTCCCGAATTCGATGTTGAGGACATCTTGCTATCAACTTCTTGAATCTCTCATAATAATCATACAGCGACTCACTTCCACCCATCTTGATCTAGGAAATGGTATTTCTCTCACTTTGTATCCGGCCAACGGGTATGTACTTGTCAAGAAAAGCCTGCTGCATCTTTTTTCAGGTGTCGATGCTTCCCTCTGGCAAGGTGTAAAGCCACTCACGTGCTCCGTCAAGTAGTGAGAACGGGAACGTAAGTAGCCTTACGTAGTTGGGAAACGTATCTTGGGCAGCAACTTGTTCTCCATCGTTGTTGTCATTTCGGACAACATTTCGTTCCCCATTGTTTCTATTGTTGCCATTTCGGTCAGTCTAGGCATTATTCCTCACAGTGATGATCGTCATCTCAAAGTCTTGAAGATGAGTCTGAGGATCTTCTCCGGAATGATCGCTGAACTTGGGCAATATTTGTATCAGCGAATGTCTGAGCTCCCAGTTGCCAGTGATGGTGGTCAGCTGGATACTTGAAGGTCTGATTCCCTTGTCGTCAGGGAACATAATCTGACGGATGGTTCTCTCTTGCTGTCCTGCCATAGTGGTTAATGTTTCTGCTTCTGAACTGGATGTTGACTCCTCGCTTTCTGTACTCACTGTTGAGCAAGAATCGTCTTCTTGCTCGATATCCTGATCGTCTGTCAAGCTCTGAGACTCTGAAGGTTCGTTGACGCCTTCCTCCAGATCTCTCTTCTTCTTGCATTGTTCTGCTCGATTTCTCCTAGCTATCACCTCCGGGCATACACCGTGATCTTGTGGATCTCCGTCACTCCGTAGATGTGGCTTGGGCATAAACCGCGCTCAACTCAAGCTAGAAGAGCACACTAGCTTAAAACCAAGTCCTCGGCAACGGCGCCAATTTGACAAAGGGCAGTCGTTACACTCTTCGCACAAATAAAATTATAAAACACATCTTGTCCAACAAGGTAGTAGTTAATGGCAAGTGGGGTCGATCCCAAGGGACTTGGCGCAGATCTGCTCTTCAGGTAGTACTCAACGAAAGGTGTTATAGTCGAGATGTATCTCAATATCCTGTAACTCAACAAGTGAAATATTAAATAACAAAGAAGTTTGGGTTAGGGTTTCGAATCAATGATCCTAATTACTCATTACTCGTTTATTGGTGCAAAGATATTTAATTACTTGATCTCATTACTTGGTTTAAGACAGAGATTAGTTTATACCCTAATGATCACGAAGTCACAATATAAACACACCAAGCCTATGTCTATCCAATTTTTACAGATCTTGACCAGAAGGCAAGATATCCTCCTTTGATCAACAAAGTCACGAAAACACTTCAGTAACGATGCTGCCCAAAAGGCATTAAGAATAAACAGACCCAAGACAGCCAAGAGGTAGGTCAATATTGACTGCTCTCCAACACTCTTTACCTTCTTGGGCACGAGAGACACTCTCGAGTTTGATCCCAAATCCTGTTATTGACTTAATCTCAATATCTAGATGGTGATCAAGCATATGTCAATATCAATTAAGTCTAGAATTATTCCTAAGTGTTTCGGGAACAAAATCAAATAACGAACTCACACAATTCGACCTCACGAGTTTAGAACGAGTAATTAAGATCACATCATCTACATCCAACCCAAACAATAAATTTAGCTAGACATAATATTAAATGAAAACACGAAACATATAAGGAAAATCATACTTGAAATTAAACTGGAAACGGTTGCTGCTCAAAAGCATAAGTCAGCAACTAAGGTCTTGACTTCAAGTCAACAACTAAATACTAATGCAGAAATACTGAAAACGAAATATAAAAGCAAATTTGCCCGTAGAACTTGTTTCTTCCTCACACTCTCTTAAACTAGAATGCAGAAATTAATCTCGAACTCTCCTTTTACAAAGTGAAGTCGGCCATATATATAGGCAACGGAATTAGGGTTAGAATAGATTCCTTGTTGGAAAAGGATTCTTTCCATGCATATTCGCCTCCTTCCTTATCCATGCAGCTGTGATTTACTTCCCTTACGTGGTAGATATCTTCATTGATTAGGTTTAGCTAGGATAAGGAAAGAAATCTTCGATCCTTATCCTCTTCCTTAAAAAAGAAGAAATATGTTGTTGCTCCGACTTACTTCTCGACTTTGATGTCTGCATCATGTATCACTTCCTATGCTGACCAAGATCCTAGCTCCTCCAGGTACTATGTTTGTTGGCTTCAAGGATATGGGGAGATACTTCCTGACTTGTAGATTGAATAGAACGTTGTTGCCCAGCTACAAGCTTCCAGCCCCATGCCCATTTGCATTGTATCGCCATCTCAGCATCTCAACAACAAATTTTCACCGGATTTGCCCAAGATCCCACTTGTTCTTCCCTGCACACCATCTCTCGACTTTGTGTCCTCCCAGACACACTTTGACTCGATAAAGACCAAAAAGAACAAGAAAAATACAAGAAAAGATGGACACAAATATGGGTTCATCAATGAGTCGAATCTAGAGCCAGTCCATTGAGTGAGAAAATCTCTACTTTTTTCTGAGGCGAGTTGGTAAACAATCTCCACCAGTTTCTCTCCACTCCATCAAGAAATCACTTGTAAACGAATCATCAAAAAACCATTTTTGCTCACAATGAAACCGCTTATGACCTCCTCCAAAAGAAGTTCGTGTTGACGGTCTCACTTTAAGTAACAGAGCTCTATGGTCCGATCCATACTCATCTAGTAGTTCAACTCTTGATCTCATGAAGAGATCATGCCAATCAGGTGATACAATAAAGCGATCAAGTCTAGCAAAAATTGCATCATCACATTTTTTCTTATTTGTCCAAGTAAATCATGTCGCTTGCCCAGTCAGTTTCTCCAGCTTGCAATCAGTCGGCGCACTTCTAAAATCCTCAATTTGTGCTAGAGATTTTTTCTTTCCACCCTGTTTCTCTTTGTGCTCTAGAATTTCATTAAAATCTCCACCAACAACACACGGGAGATGTGCGTATTCGTGTAGACCGGCTAGACGTCTCAACAATGTCCAAGAACATGTTCTATTTGTAGGATTCGGATCACCATAAAAGCCAGTAAATCTCCAGCTAGATTCATGTGCCGTAACTCCACAGTCAGTGTGACCAGGAGAGTATGAGAATACATTAACATCGAATGGCGACTTCCATAAAAGTAAAAGCCCGCCACTTTGACCTCTTGCGTCTATCATCAAAAACACATCGAAGCCCAAAGAATCTTTCCACCATTGACATTTAAACCTTGAAACTTTTGTTGGCTAACAACCGACGAAACTCACGGAATGCACAAGAACTCCCCAGCCCTCGTGCATTCCATACGAGGCAATTCATAATGATTGGTGCAGTCGCCGCCAATAGAGAGTCAATGCTCACCTCCATGTTCCCGTCATCCCTTGGATCATTTTCTTCTGCTAGTTTTTTTTGCAGGCCGTATCTCTTTGCTTTCCGACATTAAAACGTCTCCAGCTCTCTTTTCCCCCAAGAAGTTATTTTTATATTTTCAACTTTAAGATAAAAAACTAATATTCTTAACATCTATATCCGTTCAAATAGGCATTATAAAATATTATAAAGTGAAAGTATAATATATCAGGATTCGTAATTTAGTATAGATCAAATAAGAGAGTATATGATATCTATACATTATACTATGATTTATACATTTTGGTATGACGAATGGTTCGGCACACTATCAGTATGATATTTTCATACCAAAACTTTTGGTACAATATATAGTATGACAAATTAAAATATTTCGATATATCAATGACAATTTGGAGATAATCAAAAAACGATCTGCGCCAATTTGCAAACTACGGATTTGTAAATCGTTGAATGTAAGGTTTTTATATAGCTTAATTAGGTGGAGAAGTCTAGTTCGTATAATAACACAACTAAACAAATCAATACGCAACTAACAAAATTTCGACCTACTCAACTACATTAAAATCATCATTCTCGTTTACTATTAAACCAAGACCCAATAATTTGATTGTATTGAAATTTTAAAGGCCTTCTAAAAAAAATAAATAAATTAAATGCTATTTATTTTGACAAATAAATTGGGCAGTCTCAATTAAATCATTACGTCTTGAAGACTTTCTTAACTGCTGAAATAATAAATTTGGAATCAATTAGCCTTAATTATTAATGTGAGGTGTTCATTGTAGACGTGTAGTAGATATAATATGTTATGGACCTGGTTGCCAATCTTGAGTTACTACTACTTACTAGTCATTTTTTATTACTCGATAATTAGATTACATTTGTTAACGACAAACAAATTTTCAAATTGACTTTGATCAGTTTTGAACTTTTTTTTTTTTTTTTTTTTTTTGAAGATGACTTTGACATCAGTTATATGTTGATTTTGGTTGCGATCAACTAAAAAGATATTAAACTTTTTTACTTACAGTTTCTTTCTAAATTACATGAATTAGTATTGCGCTCTACTCCAAAAAAAAAAAAAAAATGGTATTTGCGCAACTAAATTATCCTATAAGGATTGTCCGAAAGTTAATATCTCATGTCCTAATTTTTCTCGAAACGAAAGCAAACATTAAATAAAGTGGTACAATATTTTTATTCCCTCTTTCGCTCATCTTCACTCAAAATGAACGCACACTTAAGCTACTACATCTTACATAGTATAGTTGAGAACTTGCATTACGTGACTAATTAAATCGAGGATGGAGGAAGAGAACCGATTGATTTCATCAAATAAAATTGTCTTAAAGATGGCATATTTACATTGATTTGTTTAATTAATTAATGAAAACTAAAATCTCTAATGGATGTGGATTGAAATATGATTGAGAAAAAATTAAGAAGTGATCTTTGATTGATTCTTCTACAAATAGCGAAAAGTATACACGAGTAAATAAGTAAAAAAATTAAAAATCACTAATTATAAACATGACACTAAATCCTCATGTGGCCTTTTATCAAAGCCAAAAAAAGGTTTTTTTTTAACATGATAAAGGAGTTCGAACACTAGATAATAGAATAAAGTTACACTGCTTGGGTGTTCCTTTGAAATAAAAAAACAAAAAAACAAAAAAAACTTTCATTAAAGATCCCATGTTGTCATTGTAACCGAAATGACTTGATTATTAAATTCTGAGTACTTGGTTTTACATAATTTAGATTACACAAATTTTAAATTAGATTGTTGCGCTATCTCCTGAGGCAGAAAATACAATTAAATATAAGAAGTACGGCAACAATTTTTGAATAATTGAATTACTAAACAAGAATCTTACTCAAAGTTGTCTAAATATAAGCATTGTGGCTAACTAAAATACTATGAATAATCCACATTCCTAACAATATTAAGAGCTAAAACAAAGATACGGAAAAAAGAATTCGTAAATAAGACATGAAAAATACTGAAAATCGACAAAATGTCAAAATCATCAAAGCGGCAAGACGTCTTTGGCCTCCATTTCGTCAAATTCAAAAATTTGAATCACCAAACCCCACGCGCCGCCATAAACCGTCAGAACTTCTAGATTTCACCAAATTCAGGATTTGAAAACATACAGACGTACACAATCGAATCGACATTTCGTCGCGAGCGCATCGATCATACGGTGCAGCCGCAGAAGACGAAGAAGAAGCAGAGGAAGGAGACGAGCGCGACGGACTCCACGGCGGAGACGACGGACCACACCACGTCGTCAACGTCGGGAAGCCGCAGATCGAGGCCTAGACTGGTGCTCCACCTCCAGCTCGGCGGCGTCAAGTACGAGGCGAAGAGTCTCGGCCACCGGAAGAAAGATGCCGGGATAGGGAAGCCGGAATCTATCCATCGGAAAGTTGAAGACCACTGCGACATACCTCAGTTCAGATTATTTAGCTCTTCTTCTTCTGTTGCTGCTGCGCGCGA
This sequence comes from Schizonepeta tenuifolia, assembly GCA_029490685.1. Lineage (NCBI taxonomy): Eukaryota > Viridiplantae > Streptophyta > Magnoliopsida > Lamiales > Lamiaceae > Schizonepeta > Schizonepeta tenuifolia. The sequence continues at coordinate 68,346,425 of CM055960.1, read as the reverse complement.
GTGTGTGTCAGTATGTGTGTTTTTGGTAGAGAGAGAGAGAGAGCAAAATATGAATATATATAGCGGGTTGCGATCTTGGCTATATAAAGGAAACGACCGATCAATCTGAACCGTTTATTGGATGCAGCTAATTTAGTAGTAATAAGATTTTTGTTTTATTTTAGAATCAGTAGCTATACACAGTGTCTAATCTCAAAAAAAAAAAAAAAAAAAAAGCTATATATACACTGTGTATGTACACATGCATGTTCAGAAAAAAAAATTATTAGTGAACTTTTATTATCAAAGTTTAAAATGGATATTAAATAGTGCAGAAATAATTAAATGATTAAAAATTGATAAGATAATCCAGCTGTTGTATGAACAGCTTAATTAATTTCCGATTGTATGAGCACAAACTATATTGAGAGGGTAGTTTGAATATATTTTGCATATAAATGAAGATAGAAAAAGATCTTATGACTAACTCAGCATATGCATAGATCATTAGATATTTTAATGTGACGTATCGCGCGATTGTTAAAGAACGACGTGTTTGTGTTTGGTTAATAACTTTCATACATAATGTTCACACATGAATTGACCAGAAATTTAAAATGAATTCAGAATTATAATTAAAATTAAAATACTATGATATGTTTTAGGGATTTGAATTTCAAAAATAGAGGCGGGAGAATTGAATAAATGATTGAGGCTACCAAAATTAACTAGACATTGAATTCAGGGCTCACCATTGGTATCACGAATAAACCACTAGTATAAAGATTCGAGAGTACAATATTAATTTTTGACATTTTTATAAACAAAATATCATTATTAAATATTCACTGAAAATATATTACTACATGCAATAAAAAAATATTAATATTTATTTAATTAATAAGACGCTACAGAAAGAGTAGCTAAATGATGAAGTGTAGTTCAAATGGTAAAGTTAAAAGTACTGTAAATTTAATCTATACTTTTTGTAATATTATCATTTTATGATCTCTGATTATGTATCTGTGTAAATCTCAAAAGAAAGTAGGTAAATAATAAATTAAAGTCGTTAAAATCAAGAATAATTTAGAACTTAAAAAGAGGGCTAGCATTCATATAATAATACACAATTAACCTTAAAAAAAAAACACAATCCAACAAAAAATTACTCGCTCCGTCTCACTTAATATTCTCACTTATTTAAATAGACGTATCACTCAATATATTTAATATGATATATGAAAACAATCACTAATAGAATCTGTCAATTTTCAATTTTTTTACCTTTCTTTTTAATTTATGCAACGAATAGTAACCAGAAATAATGAATGGAACATATTAGAAACAAAACATGTATATATTCCTCGAAAAGACATCAAATATTAAGGAAGCAAGATAATGTTCAAGAAGATAACAATCAAATCTCGATAATCTTGGAAAGGAGAGAAGATAAGAATATACTGAACATATATATTTGGAGATTGGGCAGTGGGCTCGACGCTAGAAGCAAAAAATTGTACTCCATTCGGTTTCAAATATAAAAAGTTTTGATTCTTTTTATTTTTTATTTTTATAAGACTTTTTCAATTATTAATAGTGTTCACTCTTTTCTTTTCATCAATTTTAGTTACTTTTTTAACTCATTATTAATGATGTGTTCATTTTTCAATATTTGTAAAAAAAAATTCATTAACTTTGACAATATCCCTATCACATTATCATGAATTGCAAAAAGAAACTCAAAAGACATCAACATAATTGACCAAATAAATTTCTTGCATTAAAGTTTAGAGTTAATTAATGTTTCTTAATCGTAGTGCAAAATGCCAAAACATCTTATATTTGAAACCGGAGGAATTAATTGAGTTCCTTGGAATAGCAATGTAACATTTTGAAGATCGGACTTTAAGACTAACTTCTAGCTATTCTTTCAACCATTTGACAAGTCAATTAAATGGTTTTCCCTTTAAAAAACAAACTTACAATATTAAAGCATTCCTAATTCTGACTTTCAAACCTAAAAGCGTCGAAATCATAGTTCTACAAAATATTGTTACAACCATATTATATATCTGCATCCCAAGTGGAAAAATGAATAGCATAATCTTAACCCTTTCCGCATTTATTATGAGTTACCTTTTAATCATAAATTTAAAAAATAAATTTTAAGTTCCATCCGCAGGATCTGGGGCCCTATCTACACTGAATATTGTCTTAATAAGGTAAGAATGCGACACATTTGTCACGCTTGTTCACAGATTTTGAATTTTAGAAGACATCCAAAATAGTCATAATTGACGTTTCAATTTCAAATTTCCCACGAAATTCCCTTTGATTTCAAATTTAGGCCCTGTTTGTTAGGTTACTGTTCAACCTAAATTAATCTAAGTAGCACGCAATTAAACGTGGTTGTTATAAATTAGATAAGTTGTCCCGAATATCGTCTCACAAGGAAGGCTTAACAGGGTGATTGTTGTATTACGAAAAGAACAGAAAAATAAAAAGAAAGCAATAAAGATTGATTGGGTTGGGATTTTGATTACTCTAAGGAATTAAAAAGACAATTAATCTAGACAGTAATATAAACCCTAGTTCTAAAAACAAAGTAAATCATAAACATAATTGAGATGCGAAATAAAAGAAACTTACGATGATTAATTCGTAGTAGAAGTCTGTCACAAAATCCGTACGAATTGAAAGTAATAATCTACCCTAGTGTTTAGATGAACAAGAAAATAGCGAAAAACTGGAAAAAAAACAACTGGAAAAATTCTCTGTGTCGGAAGAAAAAAAACGAAAGTAATAACGTACATAAGGAAATAAAATATGAGGCTCTATTTATAGCTAATATTATCGCCGCCTCAACACGGACGATCGCCCAACACGGGCGATCGTTGGCCTCCTCACTACCACATACGTATCGGACGAGCGCCGAAGCCCAACGATCGACGGCCCTGTCTTCACATCTTCACACGGACGATCGTTGAGGCTGAACGATCGCTGGGGTGTCCTCTCTGAAACTCTTCTCGACCAAGTGGACGATCGTTGAGGCTGAACGATCGCTGGGGTGTCCTCTCTGAAACTCTTCTCAACCAAGTGGACGATCGTTGAGGCTGAACGATCGCTGGGGTGTCCTCTCTGAAAGCCCAGTCGTCAACTTGTAAATTTATTGAACGAGCGCCGACCTTGGACGATCGTCCAAGGTGATTCTCTAATACTTCACATCACTGTTGGACGCTCGTCGAGATGTGAACGATCGTTGAACATACACTTTTCAGCCATTTCTCTCGTGATCCAAACCTAAAACACAAATACTGCATTTTCCCAACAAAAACTCGACCCAAAGCATTAGAGCATTCCGAATATAAAAACAACACAAAACACAACGGCAAACGAACAAAATGCACTAAATAAACCCAACTAAAAACAACCAAAAACAGGCGAAACAACCCCTCCACACACAAAACCTTGCTTGTCCTCAAGCAAACCTTAATAAAAATTAAAACGAAGAAAGTGAAATTTGAACTAAATAACACATATCGCAATAAACTCTCAATCACAAAGCAATTCATCACTCATCAATCGAAAACAGTAATCACAACACCAATGAGTGGCCCTCCACACAAGACCTCAATCCACCCAACATCCAAGCACAAGATCACAGAAAGGAAACAATGACATCAAAGAGTATCCCAACTCAAACCACTTATTAAACTATACTAACAAAAATGCAAAAATCGGGCAATCTTCACTAGGTGAAATCACGGAAAATCCGGCCTCCTAGCGTGGTTTCCCATACCCATTCCCCACCTTTAAAAACGAATTCAAGGTAATGAGAAAGAAGGGTAGAGCCCTTCACAACACAACAAACTTAAACAACGAAATAACCAAACGTCAAGTCAAATTGGGTTATATGGCCATACTTCATGAGGTGAAGACATTTAGAGGTCATCTAAAGTATCCTCATGTGGTTTCCCATGCTCATGGTTCCCAGAAGAGCAGAGACCTCCCAAAGTGACTCAACTTACTAAACAAGATCTTTTTGATCCCTTTATGACTCGTTTTTTTTTTTAATTTAATTTTTTTTAAAATTTTTTTTTGTTTTTTTTTTTTTTAGACTCGCTTAAATTGGGATACAATTCTAAAACACCGTCTCCAAACCGTTCACCCATACTCAAAAGTTAAGTGTCAATAATTCAAGTGTGAATCACCCCACAAATGACATGCAAAAACCGCATCAATCGATTCATAATAGAACCACCTTGATCAATAAAATCTATCAAAACATGAGTCATAAACTTCAAACCCAACTTCAACATCTTAATTCCAAATAAGAAAAACCCGAGGACTCACAATATCATAATATCAACACACCCCCCCCCCCCCCACGAAAAAGCACGACAATGTCCCCATTGTCAACCAAAACACAAGAGAACAAGGAAGGGATTATCACAAGACAACCAACGAAGAAATCGAAACTAACATAAACACGAACAACCTAGCAAAAGATCCAACCAAACACAAAAAACCAAAAAAAATAACAAGAAAGCAAAAAGAAAAAGGAGAAAAGAACGGCGTACACAGCAACAACGAGAATCACTGCGGATCCAACGGTGGATCAGACGAACCACCTGGAGCGAAATGCCAACGAGCAAATTGTTGCTCCAATGAATCCAGTTGACGACCCTGAGAAGCCATTTGCTGGTGTTGTTGGGTCCAATACTGAGAATTCGAGGCCCAATTTTGTGCTTGCTCCGCCCAATGTGTATTCTGAGTCGCCCAATACTGTTCCTGCGCCTCCCATCGCTGCTCATTAACCGCCCAACGCTGATCATTCTGCGCCCACCGTTGATCATTCTGTTCCCACCGTTGATCTTGACGGAACAATTGGGCATTCCGTAGAATCATCTGCTGCTGCAAGTGCCCAAACTGGGAACTCATCTCCCCACGGAATGAAGTAAAATCCTGCTGAAACGCCGAAAAGTCATAAGGCACAGAACTGGAGCCGGAAGGGTGGGGAGCATGTTCAATCTGACGAATAAACCCATCCTGAGGAGGAAACTCCTCATCACTCCCCACCGGTGTGGCATCATCATTGGCTCCATCCGACTCGGCAACGGAAGAACCAGAGGCAGGAGGTGGGGGCGCACTAGGACCAACGAACTCAGCACCACGCTGGCGCTTAACTGCTGGGCGCGACTCATAGGGAGCAAAGGACACCAAATCACGGGCAATAAATCCATGTTTCAATTCAGTAAAGCCCAAATACTTGCATCGCAACAGCACTTTATTAGAAGGAGTGGAATTTGCCCGCATAACATTGAAATGATATGCCAGAGCAGTAGCAAGATGCGGCAAAGCAGCCTTATATGTCAAAGTTCGCACAATGCTCTGCAAAATGTCGAAGATAAACGGAGCCGGACAAACCTTCCGCTTCTTCACAGCACAATCCAACAAAAATATCTCAACATTGTACACCTTATTAGCCTCTGCCCGACCTTTAATGTGATAGACAAGGAACTTGTGTAAAATGCACAAAACTGGATCACGAATTAAGCCACTAGGGACACCACCATTCCCCCAATTGTCACATCCTGACAACTCATACCAAGCCGCTTTGGCATCAAATGTCGGAGAAACAGACAATTCCCCATGAGCTTTCCGAAACCCAAAAACCGTATGCAAAACAGAATACCCCACACGATATGTATTGCCCATCAACCGAAAAGCGATACCCTTGAGATCATCTTCAAAATCCATAGAAACCAGAAATTCCAGACACAAAGGAGTAAATGAAGGCCATTCTGAGCGAGCATATTGAAATAATCCTAGGACCTTTAAGTACTTATTCAATTCATCCTTCACCCCCAAAGACTCAATAACCTCCCAATCAATAAAACGAGGTACCATAACAGATTTACTCTTGAGGCGAAGGAAAAGTTTACCTTCAGGGAGCGAGTAAATAGGGAAAGGAGCAGCATAGGTCGCTGAAATGTTCCGTGGTGCAGCCGCATCGGTGTCCATAGCCTCGGGGCCAGTAGTATGGGAGGAAGAACTCCCTCCGACGTTCTTGGTGCGGACCATAGTGAATTAGACGTTGCCGGATACGAACACTCGTCCAATATGAAACCACGAAGCCGACGGTCGCTGACGACGAGGAAGAAAAACTAAGCGTTCGCCGGATATGAGAAATCAGCGCTCGTCGACAGTGAACGCTCGCTCAATAAAGACGGCAAGGGGAAGAGAATGGGCGTTCGTCTGAAGTCGACGCTCGCCAGGTGCGTGGCCGGTGAAAATAGCAGACGCTCGCCAACAGAAAGAACTGGGCGCTCGTCGGCTGTGGAGTGGTCGAATTCACCGGCGGAGACAGAAGACCACCACAAAGAATCGTTGATCGGGATGGTAGAGACGGCGCCGGTCTGGAACAAGGACGGAAACAAAACCAAAAGGGACAAAACCTCCACAAGCACACGCGAAGAGCGACTGAGAGAAAAAAGAACGAAGGAGGCGGCTGTTCTGAAAATTAGGGCCGACATATTTATAGCCCAGGAAGTGGGCGCTCGTTGGTGATGAGCGATCGCCCAGAATTGGGCCGTAGAACAAATGGGCCGAGGAATGAGTCATGTTGGACGATCGCCCGGGGTGAACGATCGTCGCACCCCCTTCTCTGAAGTTGAAACCACACGCACTGGACGCTCGCCCGGGGTGAACGACCGTCGCACCCCCTTCTCTGAAGTCAAAGCAACACGCGCTGGACGCTCGCCCAAGGTGAACGATCGTCGCACCCCCTTCTCTGAAGTAGAAGCAACACGCGCTGGACGCTCGCCCAAGATGAACGATCGTCGCACCCCCTTCTCTGAAGTCGAAGCAAAACACGTTGGACGCTCGCCCAGGGTGAACGATCGTCGCACCCCCTTCTCTGAAGTCGACGCAAAACCTACTGAACGCTCGCCCAGAATGAGCGAGCGTCGAACCTGCGCCACAGAACCGTGATTTTTTTTTTTTTTTCGGTGGGTTGCCTCCCACGAAGCGCTTGTTTGATGTCGTTAGCTCGACATACAAAAACTAAACTTATTCGGAATCCACGAGCCAAATTGACTCGACTCTTTCCAGAACAGGTTCTCCTTCATAGTACGGTTTCACTCGATGTCCGTTGGTTTGGAAGGATTCGCGAGTCTGTTCGTTTAACAACCGAACAGCTCCAAAAGGTAGAACTTCTTCAATGAGATACGGCCCACTCCAACGGGACTTCAACTTGCCTGGAAATAACTTCAACCTTGAGTTGAACAAAAGGACTTTCATCCCGGGCTTCAACTCTTTGGATAAAATCCGATTATCATGTAACCGCTTCACTCGATCTTTGTAGATCTTGGCATTGTCATAAGCCTCGTTCCGGAGTTCATCCAACTCGGACATTTGCAACAGTCTTTGCTTTCCGGCGGCCTCAAGATCGAAATTTGTTGCTCGGATTGCCCAATACGCCTTATGCTCGACTTCAACAGGCAAGTGGTAATTCTTTCCATATACAAGCCGATATGGACTCATCCCCATAATGCTCATGTACACTGTCCGGTACGCCCAAAGGGCATCATTGAGCTTTGAAGACCAATCTTTACGAGACGGTTGCACTGTCTTCTCCAGAACTCCCTTGATTTGTCGGTTGCTCGTCTCTGCTTGGCCCGATGTTTGAGGGTGATAAGGGGTAGCAACCTTGTGCGTGATTCCATTCTTCTTCATAAGCTTCTCAAACAGCTTATTGCAAAAATGCTTCCCTCCATCACTTATGATTGCCTTAGGAAATCCGAACCGACAAAGAATATTTTCCTGTACAAACTTGAGCACAACATGAGAGTCACAAGTCCTAGTGGGGATGGCCTCGACCCACTTGGAAACATAATCAACAGCTAAAAGAATGTACTCGTTACCAAAGGATTTGGGAAACGGTCTCATGAAATCGATACCCCACACATCGAAAATCTCAACCACAAGAATATTATTAAGAGGCATCTCATTCCTACGACCAATAGACCCTACCCTTTGGCAACGATCACATGCAAGATAAAAAACATGTGCATCCTTAAATAATGAAGGCCAGAATAAACCGGATTGGAGCACCTTGTGAGCCGTTTTCTGCCCTCCAAAGTGTCCTCCACAATGCGACTCATGGCAAAATTGGAGCACCTTAGCTTGCTTATCATCCGGAATACACCTTCTGATCACATCATCCTTACCAATCTTAAATAGGTAAGGGTCTTCCCAAAAGTAATGCCTGCACACAGATAGAAAACGCTTCCTTTCTTGGGAAGTAAGGTCAGGCCTCAATTCATCACATGCGAGAAAATTAACAATGTCAGCATACCAAGGGACTATGTCGGTACTCAAAGCTTGTTCAAAAGGGAACGACTCAAGCAAATTATCACAAATAATAGGAGAAGGAAGATTATCAAGACGGGATAAGTGGTCAGCTACAACATTCTCACTACCTTTCCTATCCCGAATCTCTAAGTCGAATTCTTGGAGTAAGAGCACCCAACGAATAAGTCTTGGCTTAGCCTGAGACTTGGTCAATAAATAACGCAATGCAGCATGATCACTATGAATGATGACCTTAGACCCTATGATGTATGCACGAAACTTGTCTAATGCAAACACAACAGCAAACATCTCTTTTTCTGTAGTGGTGTAATTCACTTGAGCAGAAGTAAGAGTCAGACTCGCATAATAAATAACACGAAGCATTTTATCAATACGTTGACCCAACACAGCACCCACCGCAGAATTAGAAGCATCACACATAATCTCAAAAGGTTCGGACCAAATAGGACCAATCACTACAAGGGCAGTACTCAACTTCCCCTTAAGCAAGTTAAACGCATTAAGACAAGCATCATCGAAAATGAAGGGCACCTCTTGAGAAAGCAAACGACATAGAGGTTGACTGATTTTTGAAAAGTCCCTAATGAAACGTCGATAAAAACCGGCATGCCCCAGAAAGCTCCTAATTCCTTTAACATCACGAGGTGGAGGCAATCTTTCGATCACGTCCACTTTCACTTTGTCGACCTCTACACCCCTCTTAGAGACGATGTGACCTAACACGTTCCCCCTCCTTACCATAAAATGACTCTTTTCCCAACTGAGAGTCAAACCACTCTCGACACACCTCGCTAACACCCGTTCAATTTTTCTAAGACAATCATTAAAAGATGATCCAAACACAGAAAAATCATCCATGAAGATCTCAACAAAATCATTAAGCATCTCAGAAAATATGGACATCATGCATCTTTGAAAGGTACCTGGTGCGTTGCAGAGTCCGAACGGCATTCTCTTGCAGGCATATGTGCCAAAGGGGCACGTGAAGGCTGTCTTAGCTTGATCCTCGGGCGCGATCGCGATCTGGTAGTAGCCTGATAGTCCATCCAGAAAATAATAGAACTCATGGCCCGCCAATCTATCGAGCATCTGATCAATGAAAGGCAATGGGAAGTGATCCTTCTTAGTGGCCGCATTAAGTTTCCTGAAGTCTATGCATATCCGCCAACCTGTAACCGATCTCATGGGCACCAACTCTTCATTATCATTCAAGACCACCGTGATTCCTCCTTTCTTTGAAACCACATGTACGGGGCTGAGCCATTCACTGTCAGCAATGGGAAAGATGATCCCTTCGGCCAACTGCTTGTAGATCTCCTTCCTCACCACTTCCATTAGTACAGGATTCAATCTTCTTTGGCCATCTCTCTTTGGAGTCGCTCCATCCACCAAGTTTATCCGGTGCATACATGTTGCAGGACTGATCCCTTTAATGTCGGACAAACACCATCCAAAAGCAGCCTTGAACCTTGTGAGCACCTCTACCAATTCTTCTTCTTCGGCTGCCTTGAGCTCTGCAGAGATTATAACAGGCTTCCTGTTTCCTTTTTCAAGGAACACGTACTTCAAGTTGGCCGGAAGGTCCTTAAGTTCAAGCTCGATCTCCTTCTCTTCTTTAGGAGCCTCTATTATGATTGGCTCATTAACAGGCAGGTCGGTTGGCAGCAAGGCTTCCATAGCTGCTTCCTCTCTAAATCTCTCCTCCAAGTCGGCGGAGCCTTCAAAAACCTCCTCGAGCTACTGCTCTTCCATAAAGCAGGCCTCGGCAAGTGTGTCGATAGCATCAATGTAAGAGCAATTATCAACACTATTGGCCGACGGAATCCCCTTGTTGGCTCTGACGTCGTAAGAAACTGACTCATCCAAAACTGACATCTTAATTATGCCGTTCTTTACATCAATGAGAGTATTGGTTGTAGCCATGAAAGGCCGCCCCAATAGTAGAGTGTGCTCTCGTCCATCTTCCTTGACGTCGCCAATCTCTAGCACGACAAAGTCCACCGGCACAATAAGTTTCCCCACTCGCACTAGGACATCTTCAATAACTCCGCGAGGGTGGCAAACCGATCTGTCTGCCAATTGCAAGCACATCCTTGTCGGCTTCAACTCTCCCAATTCCAACTGCTTGAAAATGGAATAAGGCATCAGATTGATCCCGGCTCCTAAATCCAGCATTCCAGAAGCTTCCTTTCCATTCCCCATAGCTATTTTAATCACAAAGCTCCCAGGATCTCGTTGCTTTTGGGGGAGAGAGTGCTGCATAATGGAGTTGGCACTTTCTGATACTAGAACTTGTTCCGGTTCATCAAACTTTCTCTTCTTGGATGCTAACTCCTTGAAGAACTTCACATAAGCAGGCACGTTTCGGATCACATCGAGCAAAGGTAAATTCACATTCACCTTGGATAGCATCTTATAAAAGTCTGAAAATTGCTGGTCTTGCTTCTCATTCCGCAATCTGCTAGGAAAGGGTACCGGTGGGCGATAAGGCTTTTCAGCCTTATGTAGTCGGATTTCTGCTTGCTCTTCCTCAACTCGAGGCTGTAAGATCTCTGATGATGTGTCTCCCACTTTATTATCAACCATCTTCCCATTTCTCAACACAGTGACGGCTGACGCTTGATGTGGTTGTTGACATTGGCTCGGAATCTTTCCCGGCTGCTGCTGCTGCTGCATCTGGTTAACTGTACCAGACACTTGTCCCACCGCCGTCTCAAGGCGCTTGATGGTTGCATCTTGAGCTTCTCTCGCCTGCCTGCTTTCTTGCATGAATGCATTGAGATTATCTTCAAACGAGTTCTTCTGAGCAGGTGGTGGCGATGCGCGCTGAAATTGTGGTGGCCCTTGCTGGAACTGACTCTGCTGAGCTGGATTCTGCCACTGAGAATTAAAATTCTGCTGCTGCTGCGGGTACCACTGCTGCTGCTGCTGTGGGTACCACTGTTGCTGATTAGAAAACTGATTGAATTGCTGAGGAGGATACTGCGTGAACTGCTGTGGAGGACGGCGATTTTGAAAATTGCCTCCATATGCCTGGCCTTGGGTTTGATTCCGCCATCCAGTGGTAGACTGATTTTGCCATCCCGAGTTCTGCTGTCGCTGGTTCGGATTAGACCCTTGGCCTTGGTCAAACTGCTGTCGAGGAGGAAATCCCTGTGCCGCATACACCTCTGCGCCTCCTTCATAGGTCAACTCCCCCATTCTCTGACATTCCTCAGGCTGATGCCCCAATTCTCCACAAATACCACAGGGTTCAGGAGTAATCTCATGTCTAACAGGTGCTGACCGAGGAGGAGATGCCACAGACTTATTCATCTTCAATTCTTGCAACTCCCTCATCATCCCTGCGAGTTGTTTCTGCAGCTCATAATTTGGTGTTACCGCATTGGTATCAACTCTTCTCCCTCGGATCGACTTCTGTTGTGAACTGTCTGCCAAAGTCTGGAAGATCTGGTTGAGTTCCATAGGAATCTTCTTAGCGATGTTACCCCCTGCCGTGCTGTCCACCATGAACTGAGTAGTCGTAAGAAGTCCATCATAAAAGAACTGACTAATCATAATCGCGGATAACTGATGATGTGGGCATTGTCGGAGGAGCTCTTGAAATCTCTCCCAAGCCTCATGGAAAGGCTCGTCAGTTCCTTGCGTGAAATTCATAATCTGCGTACGAATCTCCTATGTCTTGTGGTTTGGGTAGAAATTCAACATAAACTTCTAACAAGCATCCTTTCAAGAATTAATAGAATTTGACGGGAGTGATAGCAGCCACGCCCGAGCCCGATCCTTCAAGGTGTAAGGCAGGCACTTGAGCCTTAATTGATCCTCTGTAAGGTCCGACAGAGGAAAAGTTTGCACTATAGAACAGAACTCTCGGACGAATTGGAGTGCATCCTCATTGGGCATTCCATGGAAAGCTGGAAGCATGCTAGAGTAGTTATGCTTCAAATCATAATTCCTGACCCCGGCAGGAAGAACAATGGCCGACGTCGTGGCCTCAATAACTGGTCGGGAGTATTCTCCCATGAGCTGGTTTTCCTCGGTAGTCATATTTCCTTGAAAATTCAGCTGACACTTTACTTAGAATCACAAAACAAATTCCCAAACAAAACTTCGTCTTCAACCTTGTCAGGAAGCGGTTCAGTTACCTCCCTTAATTCTTCCAAAACTGCACTTCTCCTGTGTATATTGTCAATATACGGTGCTAACGGTTGTTTCTGACTTCTGCGACCTCGCATACACAACACTAGCACACAGATTAAATGCACCGGAGGGAGAAAAATAACCAAACAAAATTAACATGAAAATTGTAACACAAAAATCGCCTAAAGCCTTCCCCGGCAACGGCGCCAAATTTGTTCAACCTAAATTAATCTAAGTTGCACGCAATTAAATGTGGTTGTTATAGATTAGATAAGTTGTCCCAAATATCGTCTCACAAGGAAGGCTTAACAGGGTGATTGTTGTATTACGAAAAGAACAGAAAAATAAAAAGAAAGCAATAAAGATTGATTGGGTTGGGATTTTGATTACTCTAAGGAATTAAAAAGACAATTAATCTAGACAGTAATATAAACCCTAGTTCTAAAAACAAAGTAAATCATAAACATAATTGAGATGCGAAATAAAAGAAACTTACGATGATTAATTCGTAGTAGAAGTCTGTCACAAAATCCGTACGAATTGAAAGTAATAATCTACCCTAGTGTTTAGATGAACAAGAAAATAGCGAAAAACTGGAAAAAAAACAACTGGAAAAATTCTCTGTGTCGGAAGAAAAAAAAACGAAAGTAATAACGTACATAAGGAAATAAAATCTGAGGCTCTATTTATAGGTAATATTATCGCCGCCTCAACACGGACGATCGCCCAACACGGGCGATCGTTGGCCTCCTCACTACCACACACGTATCGGACGAGCGCCGAAGCCCAACGATCGACGGCCCTGTCTTCACATCTTCACACGGACGATCGTTGAGGCTGAACGATCGCTGGGGTGTCCTCTCTGAAACTCTTCTCAACCAAGTGGACGATCGTTGAGGCTGAACGATCGCTGGGGTGTCCTCTCTGAAAGCCCAGTCGTCAACTTGTAAATTTATTGAACGAGTGCCGACCTTGGACGATCGTCCAAGGTGATTCTCTGATACTTCACATCACTGTTGGACGCTCGTCGAGATGTGAACGATCGTTGAACATACACTTTTCAGCCATTTCTCTCGTGATCCAAACCTAAAACACAAATACTGCATTTTCCCAACAAAAACTCGACCCAAAGCATTAGAGCATTCCGAATATAAAAATAACACAAAACACAACGGCAAACGAACAAAATGCACTAAATAAACCCAACTAAAAACAACCAAAAACAGGCGAAACAGTTACATAAAATAGCGTGTATAAATAATGTCAGGATAAAATAATATAGATGGGCCAACTTATTTTATGTAAATTGGGTGTTTGATATATTACACAAAAATCGGTACTATTCTGTAAGATGTTTGGTATTCACTACTACACTCAATACTAAAATTGAAGTTTCCATTTTTAACCCTAACCTAACTTTAAAATTATGAAGAAAGACATGGCATATATATCAATTGAATCGCAGCCACCCATCGCATGAATTGATGTTATTTTGTGAACTTGGGATCATATGAATTGATGTTAGCTAGAAAATTTCGCCCTTTGTTAATTTGTACAGTTTTTTTTTTTTTAGTTATTTTTGGTTTTGTTGTTATTTAGCTGCATTATTTAGGTAAATTTAATTGCACACATTTTTTACCCACACTAAATTTCTAGTTGTATAATAAGGCGATATAAAGGAAAACAAAAATCCCACTTAAATTGAAACAGACATGGATACACTGAGATATTCGTACAAAATAATACGACAACCAACATAAGGAATCATTAGACTTGGTAGACCCTCCGATTAGTTGCTCGAAAACATGGCATAATAGAATAGATTGTGACTCCAGTTGAACGGATCTGACGAGGCAAATGAGTTGCCGACTACATCTTGCCAGTACGATTCTAATCCTTGCGACGAGAAATTGTTCCCTGCCGCATCATTCATTCTCCCTTTCGGGTGTAGCGCTGGAGATGTTCCTTCCGTGTTAGACGAAATTACGTCGATTCAACAGGTGGATCATATCCCTGCTCAAATCAATACAACCAAAATAGAATTCAAGTGATTTGATGTGATTTCATTCCATAATCAATTTCAGTTAATGTTAAACATGGATTTTCACCTCATTTTGGGGCTTAATTGATATTATTTAGTGGAGGAAAAATCTTGTTTAAAGCAAGTTCGAGCTTTTAATTTGTTGTTTTGGAAGAATTTGATATTTGCTCGTTCTTGGTGAATTTTGTAGGATTTGGAGACCAAAGTAGAGAAAATGGAGCTAAGAAATATGAAGTTTGACTCGACACGAGTTTGTAGGAAGAAACGGCTCGAGAAACGGATCAAAATTGAAGAAGAATGAGTCGAACAAAGTTTGTGCGAGAAAGAAGAATGCAACCGCATAGGCTGCCGTATAGGGGTATGCGGCCAGCTATGCGGCCGTAAAGGGACCGCATATAGTTATATTTCAACTACCGAGGTTCTCAGATTTTTATGCGGTCGGGCATGCGGCCGTGTATGCAGCCGCATAGACTCTCGGAATTTTACGCGATTTTTCCTATTGTGGCTCTAACTCTTTTCTTATTTTATTTTCTATTCCCACTCGACTTTTACTTGTTTCTTAAGTATAAATAAACCTTCTAGGGCTTATTAGCAGCATCTTTTACATACATTACAACTTTGGAGATTTGGAGCTTTCAGAGAAGACAAGAGATTTGATTTCTTCAGTACGGTTTTTCTAACTTTATGTTTAGAATTGAATCTTTATTTTGTTTTGCCATGAATATGTGTGACTAGACGTTTTGTTATCTTATGGTTAGAAAGTAGATGAATATTTGATTCGAACTTCTATTTTAATTGATTGATCATGACCTTTTCTCCTTTTCCGTATTCTTGTGCTTACTATGCTTGATTGTTTGATCACCAATTGTGCATCTAGTTGTGTTAATTTGATATCGAAAGAAGAAGATTAACACTTGAACTTAGAATAGGGAACATCCTCTTCAATAAAGTCGAAAGATCTTTAGATTAGGGTGAAGATAAAGAATCTAAGGATCGTTTAGGAGTTATATGTTGATAATTGATTGGACACAATAGTTATTAACGTATAATCTACATGTTATTTGTCGTGATAAACTAATTGTGTGATCATCTTAGGGAGAATCGAGTCTTTCATGTGATTAATTAATTAAAATAAGTTTGAGTTCATTTATTCATTGAAATCGAAACCATAAGATAATATCTTCTTTGTTTGAACTCGAATTTATTCTCGTTGTGCTGTTAGATTTAATTGCATTTTTATTATTTTTGTTAATTAGATTAAAAATTCTTTTAATTAAGAGTCTAAATAGTGGATGTTATTTGGAAGCAGTACTTGTGAATCTTAAATTCAATCTCTATGGATTCGACCTTGTTTACTATAATTTAACTGTGCACTTGCAGTGTTAATAAAATAGCGAACAAGTTTTTGGCACCGTTGCCGGGGATTGAAATTAAGATTTGTGATATTGTGATTAAATAGATTGAGACTAATTTAGACATTTATTTTTTGTTTTTTCTGTTTAAGTTTAATTATCTCTTTCTCTTTGTTTTTGCTATAGGTAGTTTATGCTCACGCGTGCTAGTGACGAAGAACTAGTACCGTTTGATCCTGAAATTGAAGCTACTGTTCGGCGTAATAACACTAAGAAAAAGAAGAATAAAAATATGGCTACAGCTGAGGAAGTAGCAGCTCTCAAGAGGACTATTGATGAGCTTGTGGCAAGAGAAGAGGAGCGAACGCGTCGTTCGATGCCTATTTAACAAACCTTTCAGCCTACTCTGAACGCAAGAGTTATACCTGGACCTGGACTCAATGCTACTAATTTCGAGTTAAAGACGGGTTTGATTCAGATGATTCAGGAAAACCAGTATGGAGGGCATGTGATGGAGGATCCTAATGAGCATCTGGCTCAGTTTTTGGAGATGTGCAGTACTACTAAGATCAATCAAGTCCGTAAAGATGCTATCAGAATTCGTCTCTTTCCGTTCTCATTATAGGATAAGACGAAGATGTGGTATCAATCTCTGGAGCTCGGGGCAGATACTACTTAGAATGATATCGCTCAGAAATTCTTGTTGAAGTTCTATCCTCCGGGCCTTATTCTGAAACTGAAGATGAAGATAGTGCAGTTCCGTGAGTTTGATGGTGAAACCTTCTACGAGTGTTGGGAAATATTCAAGGAGAAGCTCCGTAAATGTCCCGACCACGGATTCGATGCTCAGAACCGCATTCTCATGTTCTATAATGCTTGCTCAGTGGATACGAGGCAAAAAATGGATTCTGCTACCAATGGGGCTATTCTGGCAAGAGGAAGTGATGAGGCTCTTAAGATTATTGAGAGATTGGCTACAAACAGTTATCAGTGGCCAACGGAGAGGCTTCACGTTCGGAAGGTGGCAGCAACTCAAGGGGCCGATCCCATGGAAATCCTGACTAATCATGTTGCCAACCTTACCAATAAGATTGATACATTGAGTTTGAGGCAGTTCGAGCAACAAACTGTGGACCATATGCAGATGGAGGAAGCGAATTGGGTGAATAATAGGAATGGAAGCAACTTTCGTGGAAATCAAGGCCAGTATTATCATCCTATTGGCATCCAAATCTCTCGTATGGGAATTCGAATAATGCATTGCAGCCCCCACCTGGATTTTCTGTGACTAACGGAGTCATTAATGAGCCGAAGAAGGAGAACACCGATGATTTGCTCAGAAAATACATAGCTATTAATGATACCAAGTTTGGGAAGATGGAGTCTTCGATTGGAGCTTTGGAGACTCATATGAAGATGATGGAGACCCAATTGGGACAGCTAGCCACTTCAATAGGCGGCCAACCTCAACAAGGGCAATTCCCGAGCAACACAATTGTCAACCCAAAGGAGCACTGCAAGGCCATAAATTTGAGGAGTGAGACTTCTTATGAAGGACCAAAGATGCCAGTTGATGATCTAAAGCCAAGTGTGGAAGAAGAAGTTGTGGATGAGGAAGTGCAGAAAATTCCAAGAAGTAAAATGGTGGACGAACCGACTCCTCAATCTAAGCCGGTTCCAATACCACCATCTCCGTCTACACAAGTGGTGATTCCGTTTCCTCAAAGACACCAAAAGAAGAAGGATGATGCACAATTTTCTAGGCTTTTGGATATTTTTCGGAAGGTGCATGTTAACATTCCACTGGTGGAGCTATGCCAAGTTCCTCAAAGATGTGATTTCTCGGAAGAAGAAGTTGGAAGCTTATGAGACGGTGAATCTCAATGAAGAGTGCAGTGCTATTTTGCAAAGGAAGCTTCCGGCGAAGATCAAGGATCCGGGGAGTTTCACTGTGTCTTGCATTATTGGGGGTAAGCCATTCGAGAGAGCCCTATGTGACCTTGGAGCGAGCATCAACTTGATGCCTCTTTTTATCTTCAAGAAGTTGGAGATTGGGGAGATTCGGCCTACTACTATAGCTCTTCAAATGGCGGATCGATCGGTGGCGTATCCTAGAGGCATAGTGGAAGATGTGCTCGTGAAGGTTAGCAAGTTTCTATTCCCCGCTGATTTTATTTTGCTCGATATGGAGGAAGACAAGGATATGCCTCTTATTCTTGGCCGGCCATTCTTGGCGACGGGGAGAGCTCTTATTGATGTTGCCAATGGTGAGCTTACATTGAGAGTAAATGATGAGAGTCACACGTTCTCCATTTACAATGCTTTGAAGTTTTGTGGAGAGCTAGTTACTCAACCGATGGAGGAATGCATGGTTATTGATGTAGTTGATTCTTGCGTGGAGTCGACTGTTGGGAGAGCATCACTCGATCCATTGAGGCTTGTCATTCTTACTCTCTTTTCTCTTCTAATTTTGATTCTTTGTCTACTAATGATGCATTTGACCTTGAGTTGTTTGAGTGTTGTAGTGTTTTAGATGGTGGGCAGGAGTTCAAAAAGGGGGAAGGAAGATTCTTGCCCTTGCAAAGAGAAGATGATCCCAAGCTGCAAAAGGAGGGACCGCCTGTGCTTCAATTAAAGCTATTGCCTGAGCACTTGAGATACATATTTTTGGGAGAAAGCGAGACTTACCCGGTAATTGTATCAGCTTATCTCTCTTCCTCTGAGCTTAATAGTTTATTGTGTGTTTTGAGAAAGCATAAGTCTGCTATTGGTTGGTCAATTTCTGATTTGAAAGGGATTAGCCCGTCAATATGCATGCATAGGATTTTGTTAGAAGATAATGTTAAGCCTAAGGTGCAAAATCAAAGAAGACTAAATCCTATTATGCAAGAAGTGGTCAGGAAAGAAGTTCTAAAGTGGCTTGATGCGGGTATTATCTATGTTATTTCTGATAGTGAGTGGGTTAGTCCTTACTCAAGTTGTGGCTAAGAAATGGGGGTTGACTGTGGTAAATAATGAGTTAGATGAGCTTATTGCCACTAGATTGATTGCGGGTTGGAGAATGTGTGTGGACTATCGCATGTTGAATGTTGTGACTAGAAAATATCATTTTTCCCTTCCCTTTATTGATCAAATATTGGATAGACTAGCTGGTTTTGAATTTTATTGTTTTCTTGATGGGTATTCTGGATATAACCAAATTGCAATTGCACTCTAGGACCAAGAAAAGACTGGCTTTACTTGTCCTTATAGTATTTTTGCTTTTCAGCGTATATCCTTTGGTTTGTGTAATGTGCCTGCTACTTTCCAACGTTGCATGATGGCTATCTTTCATGATTTGATTGAGAATGTGATGGAGGTGTTCATGGATGATTTTTCTGTTTATGGCAACTCTTTTGATCATTGCCTTCATAATCTTACTCTTGTTTTACAACGCTGTGAGGAAACTAACCTTGTTAAATTGGGAAAAATGTCATTTTATGGTTAGGAGTGGTCTTGTGCTTGGCCACAAAGTTTCTAGTGCAGGTTTGGAGGTCGATCGGGCTAAAATTATAGCTATTGAGAAACTTCCACCGCCGACAAGTGAGAAAGGAGTGCAGAGTTTTCTAGGGCATGCCGGTTTTTATCGGCACTTTATCAAAGATTTCTCCAAGATTGTGAAACCCATGTGCAGATTGTTGGAGAAGGATGTCAAGTTTAAGTTTGATGAGGAGTGCTTGAAGGCGTTTGAGCTCATTAGGAAGGCTTTGGTGAGTGCTTCGATACTTGTGGTGCCGGATTGGTCACAGCCGTTTGAGCTAATGTGTGATGCTAGCGATATAGCTATTGGTGCTGCATTGGGGCAAAAGAGAGATAAGTTGTTTAGAGTTATCTACTATGCTAGTAGAACTTTGGACAAAGCTCAAGCAAATTACACCACAACGGAGAAGGAGATGCTTGCAGTGGTGTATTCTTTCGACAAGTTCTGATCTTATCTTATTGGAACAAAGACGATTGTTTACACCGACCATGCTGCCATTTGCTATTTGTTTGAGAAGAAAGATGCCAAGCCTCGGTTGATTCGATGAATTATGTTCTTGCAAGAGTTTGACATTAAGATCAAGGGCTGAAAGGGGTGTGAGAATGTGGTTGCCGATCATCTTTCTCGTTTGGAGTAGCTCAATGTTCCTATTAATGAGAGCTTCCCCGACGAACAAGTCTTGAATGTGGCCGCCAAGGTTCCATGGTATGCAGATTTTGTCAACTGCCTTGCTTCCAATACTCATCCTCCATCCGACTTAAGTAGATATCAAAGAAAGAAATTCTACCATGATGTGAAGATATACATGTGGAATGAGCCTTATTTTCATCGATGATGTGCCGACAAGGTTATTCGACGATATGTGGCCGAAGAGGAATGGGAGCCGATCATGCAGCAGTGTCACTCATCTCTTAGTGGAGGTCATTTTGGGGCCAACCGAACAGCTTTCAAGGTGTTGCAAAGTGAGTTTTACTGGCCCTCGATGTTCAAGGACTGTCACCTCTTTATTTCTCAATGTGATCGATGCCAAAGGATGGGAGTTTAATGAAGAGGCATGAGATGCCTCTTACTAGTGTTTTCTTGGTGGAGCTATTTGATGTGTGGGGGATCGACTTCATGGGTCCTTTTCTCAGATCCTTTAGATTTCATTATATTCTTTTGGTTGTGGAGTATTTTTCTAGATGGATGGAGGCGATCCTGACCTCTACCAATAACTCCAAGGTGGTAATTAAGTTTCTTCAAAGAAATATCATCACAAGATATGGAGCTCCGCGGGCATTGATTAGTGATGGAGGTACGCATTTTTGCAATAAATGGTTGGGCAACTTGCTTAAGAGGTATGGGGTGAAACATAGTGTTACTACGGCTTATCATCCTTAAATCCAATGGCCGAACCGAGTTGGCCAATAGAGAGATCAAGCAAGTGTTGGAGAAGACTGTGAATAGAAGCCGAAAGGATTGGGCGGTGCTACTTGATGATGCTCTTTGGGCCTATAGGACGGCTTATAAAACTCCTCTAGGTATGTCTCCTTACCTAGTTATTTTTGGGAAATCGTGTCACTTACCCGTGGAAATTGCACACAAGGCGTTTTGGGCGGTTAAGAAGTTGAATTTTGGTTTCAAAGCCGCGGGTGAGGATAGAGTTCTTCAACTCAATGAACTGGATGAATTCCGAATGGAGGCGTATGAGAACTCGAGCTTGTATAAGGAGCGTACTAAGCATTTTCATGATAAGATGATTTTCAAGAGGGAGTTTAGTCCGGGGGATAGTGTTCTTTTGTTCAATTCACGACTCAAGTTGTTCTCCGGAAAATTAAAGTCGAGATGGTCGGGGCCGTTTGTTGTTCATAAGATCTTACCAAGTGGAGTAATGGAATTGTTGGATCCGAAGGGAGCTACTTTCATGGTGAATGCTCAGCGCATTAAGGCGTATTTTAGTCCGAAGCAGCAAAATGAGGTAATGTGCCTCCGTTTCCAAGACCGTTGAAGTCTCACTATGACATCAAGCTAATGACGTTAACGATAGCGCTAGTTGGGAGGCCCTTCCAACGAGGTATGTTGTATTGTAGGGTTTTTTTTTTTTTTAATTTCATCTTTTGATTTATATTTTTTGTTTTTATTTTTGTTTTAAGTTTATATTTAAAAAAAAAGGTCATGTGGTTGGCTATGCGGTCGCATAAACCGCCGCATACCATATCAAGTCAACAACAGAGACTGCGGGAATTTTATGCGGTCGCTTGAGCGGTTTCTTATGCGGTCGTATAGGCCTGTCGATTCAGCCCATTTAAGCCCAAAACCGAGTTTTAACCCGGTCTAAGGTAAGTTTTCTATTATTTCACAATTTCTTTTCTATTTTCCCTCTTTTTCCCCCTGCCTGCATACACACACGCACATCCCTCTTCCCCTATCTCGTCGCCGTCACATACCCACGCACCACACACATCTTCTTCACCAAATTCTTCACCCACTCCGGCTATTGTTGCTCGAAGAAGGTATGGGTTCTCTTTATTTTTTCTGTATTTTTCGCTACTTATATTGAACTATACCCTTGTGTGTGAAATTCTATATATGTGCTGCGAAATTCATCGAATTTCTGTGAAGGGGTGCGGATTTTTCATGAATTTCGTCCAATCATGTATAGGTTTGCTTAGTTTCTTCGATTTTGTGCGAAATTCCTGTCTCATTTTGTGAATATCGTGTGTTAGTCGTTCTTTCATACTCTCTCCGTCCATGAAATGGTTGCCACTTTTGCTACTTAAGTTTGTCCACGAAATGGTTGTCACTTTTGCTATTCCACTCACATTTATTATGGGACCCTTACTCCACTCACAACGATACTCACTATAATTCACTACTATCTGCCATTTTCTTAAAACCCGTGTCGTCCACAATGTGACAATCATTTCGTGGACGGAGGGAGTATATGGGTGCTTTTATTATTCTTAGTTTATGACACCCCATCGGTCATTTTGTGTTCGATTAAGTGGATAGCAATATTATTTCTGATTTTGGTTTGTTTATTTATACTTGATTGCATATTCTTTGTTTGGGGGGCTGCATATATATATGGAATTGAAGAGTGGGTTTATTCTAGATTATAATTCTGTGGTAGCATGCGTGTGTGTGGTGTGTGCTTTGAATTTCAGTCCTCACATATTCTCTACTGTAATGGGTGTGTAGATGTTCGATTGGTGGTGAACTTCGAATTTTGAAGATGTATATATATATAATTGAGGAGTTTGCTCTGTTTGGTGATGTTGGGTAGTTTGTTTATGTCTGTTGCTTTTCCAATTTTAATTTTAGTTTCTTACTTTGTGTCTAGTTTTTGTTTTTTTTTCTTGTGTGCAGGTTGTTCGGGTTTAATGGGACCGAGAAAAGACACCGAAAAGGCTAAGGTAACCGGAAAAGAGCAGACTGCTACATCTCACACTAGAGCTCAAGCAAGTAATGCACCTCCCATACTCTATGATGCCGGAGGTTACAAGTTTCAACTTCGTACGGAAACCGCTCGTGCTAAGTGGGAGATTTTAAGTAAGTTGAAGCTTAAGCCGTGCCGATATATTTGCTCGGAAACTATTAAAGCTTTGAGGATTGAGGCATCCGTGTGGAGACTTGTGGATTGTATTGGGTTGCGCCCCATTTTGGCGGGTAATTGGCTTACCTACCATGGCATAACTTTGGAGTTCCTTTGCACAGTGAAGGTGGAGAAAGAGGATCAACTTCTGGTTCGCATAAAATTTCAGCTGGGAGACGAACCTCGCGAGTTGGATACCCAAGAGCTCAATGCTCTCTTTTCTCTACCAGAGAGCCGTGCTCATAACCCTTATAATTTGGAGGCGAATTACTTGTGGTGCCGCCTCGTGCTTATAAAATATGAGGTTGAAAGTCATTTCTACCCAGGCAAGTCCAAAGCGTTTTCTATCCGTAATCCCGTCTTCCGTTATATTCAAAGGGTCCTTAGCTTTACTTTCCTTGCCCGTGATAATATTAGTGCTCTTCGTGTCAATGAATTGATTTTTCTTGATGGAATGTTCACCGGTACTCATCTTAATGTTGGAGCTTATAAGTTTGCGCAATTGGAGTCTCAATCTCAAGTTTTCAATGTCCCTATTTGTATTGGAGGTATGATCACTCCTATTGCTCAATATTTTGGAGTTGCTCTTGGTGATCTGGTTCCTCGTCTAGTATTTTGGTGGATATGCCTTTGCTTCGTACTCATCAAATGATTAAGGGTGTGCATCGTTTGTTTTGGGGAATGAATAAAGATGAGCTCTTTTGGTTGCCTTGTCCAAATTTGACTAATGTTGATGATTGGAATGAAAATACTGATCATTTACGCATAGTGACTCCGGCACATAAGCGATCACTATTGCGGAGTCTAGCTATGGTCCTATTTTGGGAGATGTACCCTACCCCGTAGTTGAAGGAGGAGATGATGTGGATGAGCTTCAAGCTGCTCCTCAAGCTAATGATGATGCTCCCGGACCGTCATCTCGCCACCGATATGTTGAGGTCGCTTATTTTGAGGAATATGGGCAACGCATCAACGCTCATTTTGCAGAGACTAACAATAGGTTAGATAATTTTGCAAATGAGGTGTATGCTCGTTTTGATAGGCAAGAGGCGGAAGCACGTCGCCAATATGAGGCAACGTTGCAATACAATGCGGAGATGCGTCAAAACTATGAGATGATGCAACAAGGAGTCTCAAGCATGCTCGATTGGACGAGGTCTCAACAAGACCAATTCCCACCGCCGGTTTGATTTGGTGAGTTCTAGTACAAACAATTCCCTCTTCTATCGTTGAATGAGTTTGGGGGGATGGAGAATGGGATTGTTTGTTTCTTTTAAATGTTTTTTTGGTAAATTTTTAGTTTTATTAATTATTATTTTAGTAGTTTTAGTTTGTTTTTAAAGTGGAGTTTTGGAATTGGAGTTGGTTTGAATGTGAAATAAGCATGGCTTTTGGTGGGTTGTGACTTGGCTTGTGATGAAATAGTGGGTTTTGAAATTGTTGTTTGTGACCATGTGATGAATTATTGAGTAGTGATTGATATTTCTAGATGTTTGGCCTCAATTGCTTGAATCATGGTAAACCCGTGTGAGAATTTGAGCCTTTACCGTTGCATATTCTCACGGTTTATTCTTTCTTGTGTGAATTAATCAAGCATGCTTGTAAGTCTCTAGAATTTACTTTGGTTTCTAACTTGAGGTTGCATAGTGTGTTATTGGATAAAGAAATTATCTAAGGCCATCTTTCTTATCCCGTTTTTGCCTTTCGTTTTATCCAGAATTGAAATAATCCTAGTTTGCCCAATTTGAGATTTTAAGCCTTTTCTTTCTTAAATCGTTGGTAATTGGGTAGATGGAGATGGATTGACTAACGAGAGATTGTGAAGATGAAGTTTTGCTAGTTTGGTGATAATTTGTTATCCATATAAGCTCGAGAAGAAAAAAAGAAAAATAATAATAAGAAAAGTTTGGAAAAAAAAGAAAAGTTGTAAAAAAAATTGAGTATAAGTGGGTACGGTTTTGAGTTAAAGACATGCTAGCATGGGATGGTTGTGTAGTTTGAGTAGAATTGTTATGGTTTGGAGTTTCAAATATGGGAGTTGAGTTGTCTTGATTATCTATGGGAATTTAAGCCACTTTGCCATATATTTCTAACCTAATCAAAGAGCCTACATTACAACCTTATAAAAGTCATTTTTGATCTTGACTAGAAGCACACATTAAAGCAATGGAGAGTGTAGACGCTTTGCAAGCTTATGGTAGGCTACATGCATTGTTTGACTTGAGAATTTCTTTCTTTATCTTATACACTTGAGAGTTGAGTGAACAATTGAAATATTTTCTTTGTTGGTGAGGATTCTAAGTATTGAAGCTAGATGTTTGGAATTGTTGAGATCTCTTTGATGATGATTGATGTGATTACAAGTGATTATCAGTTTTAAAGGAATTCTGAAGCCGAATCAAGTCACTTTGTCGCTTAAATCCATATTTATTGTTTAGTTTTCTTTTGTCTTTTTGTTTGGGGACAAACAAATGGTTAAGTTTGAGGGGTTGTTAAACATGGATTTTCACCTTATTTTGGAGCTTAATTGATATTATTTAGTGGAGGAAAATTCTTGTTTAAAGCAAGTTCGAGCTTCTAATTTGTTGTTTTGGAAGAATTTGATATTTGCTCATTCTTAGTGAATTTTGTAGGATTTGGAGACCAAAGTAGAGAGAATGAAGCTAAGAGATATGAAGTTTGACTCGACATGAGTTTAAAGGAAGAAACGGCTCGAGAAACAGATCAAAATTGAAGAAGAACGAGTTGAACAAAGTTTGTGCGCGAAAGGAAAAAGAATGCAACCGCATAGGCTGCCGATTAGGGGTATGCGGCCGCATAAGGGACCGCATATAGTTATATTTCAACTACTTAGGTTCTCAGATTTTTATGCGGCCGGGCATGCGGTCATGTATGCGGCCGTATAGACTCTCGAAATTTTATGCGATTTTTCCTATTGTGGCTCTAACTCTTTCCTTATTTTATTTTCTATTCCCACTCGACTTTTACTTGTTTCTTAAGTATAAATAAACCTTCTAGGGCTTATTAGCAGCATCTTTTACATTACAACTATGGAGATTTGGAGCTTTTGGAGAAGACAAGAGATTTGATTTCTTCAGTACGGTTTTTCTAACTTTATGTTTAGAATTGAATCTTTATTTTGTTTTGCCATGAATATGTGTGACTAGACCTTTTGTTATCTTATAATTAGAAAGTAGATGAATATTTGATTCAAACTTTTATTTTAATTGATTGATCATGACCTTTTCTCCTTTTCTGTGTTCTTGTGCTTACTATGCTTGATTGTTTGATCACCAATTGTGCATCTAGTTGTGTCAATTTGATATCGAAAGAAAAAGATTAACACTTGAACTTAAAATAAGGAACATCCTCTTCAATAAAGTCGAAAGATCTTGAGATTAGGGTGAAGATAAAGAATCTAAGGATCGTTTAGGAGTTATATGTTGATAATTGATTGGACACAATAGTTATTAACGTATAATCTACGGTTTATTTGTCGTGAAAATGAGTCTAAACTAATTGTGGGATCATCTTAGGGAGAATCGAGTCTTTCATGTGATTAATTAATTAAAATAAGTTTGAGTTCATTTATTCATTGAAATCGAAACCATAAGATAATCTCTTCTTTGTTTGAACTTGAATTTATTCTCGTTGTGCTGTTAGATTTAATTGCATTTTTATTATTTTTTTAATTAGATTAAAAATCCTTTTAGTTAAGAGTCTAAATAGTGGATGTTATTTGAAAGCAGTACTTGTGAATCTTAAATTCAATCTCGGTGGATTCGACCTTGTTTACTACAATTTAACTGTGCACTTGTAGTGTTAATAAAATAGCAAACATTTAACAATCACAATGAAGACAACTCAAATCCCTGCTCAAAAGAACATGAAATAGCAAAAATCCACAACAGAATGTATGCCAAACACTAATCTTAAACTTTTCACAGTTGCATGTACTAAGCCCTTCACATATTCATTTCACAAGCACATAATTAGTTTAATAAAATCCACTATACAGCTAACTTCTTAGGTTATATCTGCACCATTTCACAATGTTTGACACATAACAAGTACATGAATCACTCATGAATGCAAAGCTGATTTTGCAACAAATCAATTACAGAAATCAAAATACACAACTACAAACTTGAATCATCAGATTCAGCTCAAATAACAAGAAATCAGCAAAATCAGAGCACCTCATATATAAATGCATGATTAATTCTACCTTTTTCTACTTTTGCACCCACTAATCTGCATGACCTCAATATATAAAAGAGTGAATGGAATCTTTCACAACCTACCTAGTAAAATTTGTGTATTAATATAAGGAATTGAAAGTCTGGTAAACGGTTAAAATCAAATCAAATCAATACACAAATAATTATATACTATAAAGCATAATAATGAGTGTTAAAATTAAATAAAACAACTACAAGAATGTTGCTGCAATTTAAACTCAAAAAGTAGCAACTGCTAACAAATAAAGGCCAAATCACTACAAAGAAAAATATCAATCTCCAACAATTTTAAGATACTCAGAAATTTAATGGGTCTTATCAATATTCATTCCACTTCAAATACATTCTATCGTATGAATCAAATGAGGCAAGCAAAGGAAGGTACCCATCATATGATCATAAAAGGGAAATCTAATTGCGTAGAGAAGAAAGTTGGTATCTTCAAAGTCTAAACTACAGAAAAGGTATCAAAGCAGAATCATATGTGTTTGATTTTGTTTAAGGTAACCTATCCACACATATCTGCAAAATCAAAATCAAACACAAAAAATCAAACGTAACAAAGCAGTTGTAGGATCATAAACAAGAGAAAAATCTATATCCAGTCTTGAACAAAAAAAAATGCAAAATCATAGGAATGAAGAGAAAAAACCAAAATCCATATATGTATAGACAAGATCGAGAGGTTACTGTGGGTTTGCAGTGTTGCTGGCTTCGATATTTTTCCTTCTTCTACCCCAATTAGTGTTTTTTTACCACAGAATACACAATTGGTATCTAAAAAGAAATTACAACTGTAAATTCTCAGTGGATCTAAAGAAATAACGCAAAAAAAAATTGATCGATTAACCTGGACCTCGATTTCACTTGTGCTATGTTGGATCTGGCTTATCTAACTCGAAATATGTTTTATTGTAATGGAGAAGCTCGATTGCCGCTGACAATAGGATTTGAAATGATTTAATAAAGCCTTTTTTACACATAAATTTCACACCATCTACTTGCCAAGGAAAATTGAAATCGAACAAGAAGCAGCCCAAAGAATTCACCAAGAAGAACGAGGTGGTCGGAAATGTACCTAGAGGTAGCCGGCGCCGTCGTCTGCGGAGGTTGGGATTTTGGTGGCGACCTTCGATTTCATCGAAGGAATGTGGCAAAATGAAGAACTTCTTTTGTGTCGGTTTGTACTATTATATCGGAGAGTGGGGGCTGAATAAATAATATGGACATAATCCTGATTTTGCACCGGGATTGGGTTTCCACACGGGCTCTCACACTATTTTATGTTGGCTACCAAACACTATATAAACCCCTACAAATAATATAGCAGGGGTTTATATAGGCTACCAAACACAACCTTAAGAGTAAATTAAAGAGGCAAAGCACAATATGTAATTAAGGTACCTAAAACCACCAATTTTTGTCAAAAGTGCACTTTTGACAAAAAAAAAAGGAATATTTGTCCATTTCGAACAAAATTGCTCTTTAGAGGTGAGGTACGCTTTGTACGAATTCGTACCAAACGTACCACCGTCACTTTTCATTCCGTCGTCGTGGTACGCTTTGTACGAATTTGTACCAAATGTACCAAGTGGACCACCATCACTTTTCACTCCGTCGTCGTGGTACGCTTTGTACGAATTCATTCCAAATGTACCAAGCGTACCACCGTCACCTTTCATTCTGCCACTTCCACCGTCGTCGTGGTACGTTTTGTACGAATTCGTACCAAACGTACCAAGCGTACCACCATCACCTTTCACACCGTTGCTGCTGCCGTGCTACACTTTGTACGATTTTTTAACAAAGGTATCAAAGGTACTATCGTCACCTTTCATTCCGCCACAACCACCACCACCATCACTGCCACCGCCGTTGTGATACTCTTTGTACGAATTCGTACCAAACGTACCAAGCGTACCATCATCACCTTTCACTTCGCCGCCACAATCGCCACCGTCGCCGCTGTGGTACGCTAATAAGAATGGTTTTTCCACATTGTTTAAGGATCATTAGATGCTATTTGTTGGTGAAAATCATGTTAGAAGTAAGCATTTGGTTTAACTTTGCTTGTTCTATAAGATTTTACACTTGTTTGCAAGTTTTGACCAAAATCTAGGAAAATAAATATGAAATTAGAGTAAAATGATCATGAGAGGTTAAAGAGGAGTTCGATACGAAGCCATAAAAAAAACGGAGATCAATTCAGAGTTCAGACGAGGGAGAACAAGGCAAAATAAAAAAATGTCGCGCGCAGCGAAGCCAACCGGTGATCTAAGGGAGCTAACCGGCGGTTTGGCCAAACCGCCGGTTTTTCTTGTTTCTCCTTCAATGCTCTAATGTCGATCGACTGCTAAACGGTGCCCTGGACCTGGACCACCAATTAAAAGACCTAGACGGCCGGTTAGCACAGTTGGACCGCCGATTAGCACTTTTGTGCAACAAAATTAAGATTTTTGCCCTTTTTGCATTTCTTCAAGTCATTAACACTTCTTGTACCCTGTTTAAAGGGTACTTAGCCCCAAATTCGGCCATCATTCACTTCCAACAACATTTTATCCCAAATTTTCCTTTTAGGGTTCTTGTTAGGTTTTTAATATTGTATTCAAAGTAGAAGGTTGGATTTTGCTACAATTAAGGAGTTTATTGAAGATCTTTCCATTTTGAGTTTTTTAGTATCAATTGCTATGGCTTTATTTATGGTTTTCATTTTCATTTCTCTTGTTATTTTAATTATCATGTCTAGCTAATTTCCTTTGTTCATTTTGGAAATTTGTGGAGATTCAATGATGTGATGATCTTAATCTTCTAATTCTAGTTACCTTCTCCTATTTTATTGTGGTTTTGGCTCTTAATCATATTTCTTGCATGCCAAGTGTTTCTGAAAAATTTTAATAGGTTTTTATGAGCATGGAGATAAAAATTACACAACATACATGGTTTTGAGACTTAGTACGAATTCGTACAATGCGTACCACGATGGCGGTGGCGGAGTGAAAGGTGACGGTGGTACGTTTGGTACGAATTTGTACAAAGTGTACCACGGCGGCGGCGGCGGTGGTGGTAGTGGCAGAATGAAAGGTGATGGTGGTACGGTTGTACACTTGGTACAAATTCATACAATACGTACCACGACGATGGCAAAGCTGACGATGGCGGTGGAGGTGGCAGTGGCGGAATGAAAGGTATTGGTGGTACGTTGGTACGCTTGGCATGAATTTGTACAATGCGTACCACGACAATGGCGGCGGTGGCCTAATAGAATGCGGGTGGTGGTACGTTAGTACGCTTGGTACGAATTCGTACAATGCGTACCATGGTGGCGGTGGCGGCGTGAAAACTGACGGTGGTAAGCTGGTACACTTGGTATGAATTCGTACCGAACAAACTGGTGAAGATGGAATAAAAAAGGTAAAAATTAAGGGTAAAAAAGTAAATAAACCTCACTTTTGACAAAATTTGATCAAATTTAAATTAGTTGAGATATTTTAATATTTTTAAAGTGCTAATGCTGTGTATTTCCTCTCAATTAAATATTTGAAAGAATTCCTAACTTTATTTGGTAATTGACATTCATAAGACTGCACTGCATCGAGTTATGAATTGCCAATATTTGGTAAATTTTTAGAAAATTTTGCGTCAAGAGTTCTGCAAGGTGCGAATAATTAATGTTTATTTCAAAATGTTCCTAAACAAATTAATTTATCTAAAAAGGTTCCTACAGCATAATAAATGAACTCATTAGTCTATTAAAATAAGTAAATAAGAGCATTTGTAGCGGGGCTCGATTCCCAGCTCGAGAGTCAGCTTGTTAATGGAAGATTAGCACGCGCCATATTATTAAAAAAAATTGAAATCAAAATTTACTCAAATAAAATCGACTTTTGAAGGCTAATTTAAGCCTCAACCGGCCAAATCCAATATTTGCTTCGCACCTCCTTGGTATGTGTCGATGCTATACACCTCGATGTGGGACAAAATGTCCCACCCTTTTTTTTGTTTTTTTTTTTTAATATTTATCACCCTTATTATTTTATATAATTTTTTATTTAAATTATATGATTTTTTAATTTTTAATCATTGTAATTTTCATATTTTAAAATTACTAAAAAAATAATTATGCAAAATGTAATTTTTTATTGGTTTCAATTAGTAATATAATTTTTATACTTCAAATTAAATGAAAATTAACAACTCAAAACTAAATATACGAGTCAAAGAATGAGTTAATCCACTACAACACCTACACTACAAGTGAGCACATGTCACTATCGAGTCAATTTGAGGCTCAACCAGTACACATGCTCTAAGGCTATCTACAACCTGTCTCTAACTCCATTTTTTTTACTATAGACACCTTAGATACACATACCCCTGCAACCCAACTGTCTCTAAGTTATCTCTAACTTTAATAGTAGTATTAAACAATTCGAATTTTTCATTAAATAATTACAAATTAGAAAATAACATTCATTAAAAATAAAAATACACTAATTAATAATGATATACTAATTCGAATTTTCCATTAATATTTGAAAATTAGAAAATTACATGCCTTCAAAATTTATAAAAAAAAATACACTAATTACTAAAAATTTAAAAATTACAAAAAATACTAAAAAAACAATCACGCTCATCCCAGGCGATGCTTCACCTTGTTCAACATTTTCATGTGAAGCTCGAGTTGCTTGCCCGTCATTCGACTCTATCATTTTGGATAATTTTCAAGTCGATGGCATATTGTTTCGTCCGAGCATATTCGAGCTTCGTCTGAGCTGATTCGCGCATCGCCTCCACGATCTCGTGCTTGGCCTCGACGAACTGGCCCATTCGGGAGGTGTATTGATCCAAAAAGGAGTCGAGTTGGGACGACTCGCCAGCAGGCTTCTTTCCTTTGGCCCTTACCGTATCTCGACCCTGCGGTCGGGGAGGCGCGCTTTCTCCTTCTGTGGAGGCCTCTTCCGCCGACGTCGAAGAGGTGTAGTTTCCCTCCGCCGAAGTCTTCGTCCTCTTCATGGAGGGGACGTCGGGGAAAGCATGGGCGAGGAATTTGGGTTAGTCGTGCAAAATCTACCAAGCCTGAAAATAGTGGAAAGCAGGGCCGCTCGTTGATACCTTATAGATTTGTTGGGCATCATCCACCACCATCTGGTCATTGGCGCCGCTCTACCTGCGACCAGTCGTTTTGCGGAAAGCGACAATCCAGTTCTTCACAGCTTTCTGGATGCGGCCGAAGTAGCTCTTGCACTGCTTCTTATTGAGGTTCAAGCCGAACCTCGCGTTGAAACGATCAGTGACTTTTCCCCAATATTTATCAGCGGCCATGTCGCATCCGACGATAGAGTTGTAGGTCTCCTCCACCCAAATCTATGCCATGTAGGTGGCCTCTTCGTCAGTGTAGTTGTGATGTTTGCCGCCCTTTCCGGCTTCGGCATCATCTTCATCGGCAGCGGCGGCGGAGATGGCGATGGCTTTGCCCTTGCCCTTTTTTCCTTTGGCAGAAGACTGTGGCGGCGGCGGCAGCAGCATTAAGTGATTATCTGTAGCCGGGTTGTCAGTGTCGGGGGAGAAGAAAGGATAGAACTCGGCGGAGGCCGGAGTGTTGAGGTTGATTGAATCAAGTTCCGCCCCTGTGTAAGCATATATGTCGTCGGACATGTCGGGAAATCACGCCGACGAGAAGGAATTGTTGTGATTGTTGGGATCCATTTTTTTTTAGAGATGAATGAGTTTTCAAAGTTGTAGAATGAAGAAATGAAGAAATGAGGTGTGAAGAATGGAGTGGAAAATAGTAGTTTTTATAGGTAAAAATTAGGATTAAAGAAAAAAAATAATGAAAGTAGCCGTTTTTTAAGCCGTTGCCGGCTATTATTTTTCAACCGTTAGGTGTGTGCGTGTCAGGCGCCATTCAATTTTTTTTTTGTTTAAATTCGAGCCGCTTCGTCTCGCAACACGACGGTCTCCTTCTCCGCCTGTCTCGAGCCCCCTTGGAGACCACGGCTCGATACCGCGTTGCAGCAAGCCTAAGGGTGTATCAATACAAAGAATTTAAATGACTTAGCAGAATTTAGACTATTTCATGATATTTTACACCTTACAATATTAAACAAACTAAATATTTCTTAATCATGCATCACTAAGCAAAATATCAATTACATAAAAAATTTGAAAAGGAATCACTGGTATTCGAGAAATAAAATTATATTACATATTTAAATGTTCATAAAATAGTTATAATGTGTTTGATCGAAAAAATATATATATGACGCTTATCAACATATTGGTATACATATAGAGGAATTTTTTGAAAGTAAGAAAAAGCCCTCGTTTTAAAAGTTTTCCCTTATTCTTTTGGTATTTATATATTTTCAAAAAAAAAATACACATGTATATATGTTATATTTAGTGTAAATTATACTTTTTAACCTTCAAAGTTTGACATATATTTGACTTTGACATATTGACACCTGAAAAATGCATAGATACATTTTTTCAGATTTAGAAACATTTTTAGTACCGAAATATTGATGTAGCAGTTGAAATTCTTAATGAATTTTTTTTACAATATACTCATTATGTCTACGATATTATTGCCACTTTTGCTATTTAGGGTTGTCCACAATATGATTGTCACTTTCCTTTATAGTAATAGGGTTCACGTAATATATTATATTTCTCA
The DNA here is from genome assembly GCA_029490685.1 of Schizonepeta tenuifolia. Classification (NCBI taxonomy): domain Eukaryota; kingdom Viridiplantae; phylum Streptophyta; class Magnoliopsida; order Lamiales; family Lamiaceae; genus Schizonepeta; species Schizonepeta tenuifolia. The sequence continues at coordinate 68,312,523 of CM055960.1, read as the reverse complement.
CTAGTCTACTCATATTTATAATAAGACACTTATTCCACTCACAACAATATTCACTATTATTTACTACTACCCATCGCTTTCTTAAAATATATGTCGTCCATAATGTGACAATGATATCATGACGATGAAGTATAAAAATATCGATGTGGATCCCTCATGCTAAGCCACATAATTAGGCGAAGTATCCTTTAACAAACAAGATTACACATTATTCATTGGGCCGAGTCAAAAGAATTGGACAGGATGCTGGGCTCTCAGAAATTGGGCCAATTTCTAATTTTATACACCAAGTCCGCCGAATCAGATTTCTAAAATAAAAGTTTTTACATGTTCAAGTCATTTTTCATTTTTGATATTGGATTGGATAAAAACTTGCTTTTATTTCTTAAATATTACACTGAGTCAAGAGACACAAATAGGTACACAATTTAAGTATAAGGACCTAAATTAATATACATAATTTTATTTCTTCTTCTTCTTCTTCTTTATTGTATGTGGTTCTACTATCTCAAATCCATTGGAATACATAAGTCGATGCACTCCAAATAGTAGCCACCCTTTTACTTTTTTGAATAGTTCGCGGTTATTATTCACGAGTAGTGGCTTCTTTGCCACTATTCAAACCCCATCTGAAATAAATATGTAGAAGAATATTTTAAAAGATAAAAACTCTTGTGTGACTAGTCATATATAGTCCGGATCTAACCGACACATGCGCCTTTTTGATCGATAAGTAGGGGGCTTGCATTGAACATGCTACCTAGACACGGTTGGTTGGTACGTGCAGTACATGCGACACGCCTTTTGTATGTTATTATTTTCTAATTTTTTTATTTTAATAACTTATTTAATTCTTCTTCATTAGGGTTTATTAATCTCTAATTCGAGTTTAATATTAATTCTGTATTGTGATTTATAATTTTCAAGTAGAATATATATTAATCTCCAATTTGATTATATTAATTAGTTAAAAATAAAAATACGGAGTCGACTAGACGTGTGCATATCAAATCAGACTCAATTGGAATCCGACCACACCATGTGACTAGCCACACAAGAATGTGTCCCATTTTAAAAAGCATACAACAACTTCACACTAACTTATGTATCAAGAATGCAACAAAGACTTGGGCAACCTACTGTTGTATAAAAGTGACAATTATTCTGAAGAAAAATGATAATTATTAGAAATATGACAATTATATTTATACTCTCTAAAGTTGACATACCAAATTATAATTATCCGGAAAAAAGTGACAATTTGAATCCAAGCGCACAGTAATACCAACCTCCCCTAAGTTCCCCTTAATCTAGAAACCTACCTTAACTAATGAGTATTGAGTTATGAACGTCCGAACCCTTGGCCTTGGAGTTTGAATTAGACACACATATGTAACAATTGCATCACGCACTAAATTTTACATACAGAAACAGAAGTAAAGATCGACTTTAATATTAATTTGTATGATCTGAACATTTATATATATTGCGAATTTGCGATGATACACAGCAGAGAGACACATTATACTAGAAGAAGATCATATATATATATATATGAATACCCCATGGGATGGGATTGAATTATGTAAGTTATTTGCTCCAGTGTGAAAACGACCCTCTCATTTGGATTGTATGTACAGTGCCTGGACAAGAACAAGAAGGTCCACGCACCTTAAAATTACATACGCTTCATGTCGTGGTAATAAAAATGAATGAAAGCATGCATAAAACACACACACACCTACACACACTAGACTAGAGTAGAGAAACGTAATTCAAGCGAATTTGAAAAAAAAAAAAAAAAAAAAAAAAAAAAAAAAATGAAGAAGAAGCAAAATTGGCACACGAGCTGATCGAGTATGTTTTTTGTTTTATTGTTGGTGGGGTTATGAGTTTGAGTTGTTATTTTATTGTAAATATAATGCCAAAAGAAAAGGATGGCTGTCTTAATTGAACTTCACATGCATCCATGTGAGATTGTTGGAATAGTCTCCACCTCTGTTTTTGATGGGAGAGCTAAAGAATATGACACTCATCATCTTTTCTCTTCTCCATAAAAAACAAATTTGATTTCTTTTACTCCACTATTTAGATATACACACACTTGTTTGCTTTGGTGGCTGCATGACAACCAAAAGAATGTTGGGACATTGTGTATGTACTACTACGAGGCAACCTCCTCTTTTATTCACCTTGTTTAATTTGCTTTAATTTTTATTTTTTTGGAAAAATTTTGCTTTAATTTTTAATTCTCTTCTCTCACAATTCTTTTGAATTAGAAAAGACAAAATAGAGTCATAAATCTTATAAGCATGCTTGTTATAACATATTACTTAAACTTCAATTTAACTCCATGTAGAAGAGATGAACATTAAAATAACATTAAGTACTCTCATAATTAAGTATCAAAAAACAAAAGTTCTCTCATAATTAAACCCTTTCTTTTGTGATTTCAAATTAGTATCTTAGGGGCCCCTAAAGATTAAATTCATCTGTCAAAACAATACTATTTGATTTATAAGTACTCTCGTTATCAGTGGGGGAGCCACCACCCGGGCACCTCCGGCGGTCGCCCGAGCCTCCACTTTTATATGTATAATTGTAGGTTTGTCCATCCAAATTTACGACTAAATATATAAACGTAATTTTACCCGGTCACATTTCAAATCCTAGTTCAGCCCCTACTCGTTATAACCCATTGTTTGTATGAACGTACGTAGATATATGATCATAATGTGTTTTATATAAATTGGATCGATGATTTAATTTGTGGGCAAGACTACCTACAAATATGGAGATGAGAGATGTATTCGAGCATCTCCAACCATATATTTATAATAGAGCACAATTTTGCTCTAATATAGAGCAAATGTAAGCAAATGTAGCATTTCATCTCCAATCATTGCTCTACTTTCTGCTTTATATTATAATATTTTTATTATTTAATTAATTTAAACAATATACATATAATATTTTGTCAAATAATAAAAAATATATGAATGCACAGTTTAAGATTATAATAAAGGAAAATAAATTTACAAGTCTCGATAATTATTTAATTACAAATTTGAGGTTCGAGCCTCACTAAAATCTCTCATGGTGAACCAATGAATAGGAAAAAGAGTACTCGTTTAATATTGTTGGATTTTCTAGTACTAATATTTTGTGTTTACAATTTTCGTATCTTTAATTATTTTGTTATGTAAATTTATGTGGTTTTCAAAATTTTATAAATCAATTTTTTATGCGATTATAGTAATCTTTAGGCTAAATTGCAAAAAAAATACCCCACATTTTATCAAATTCTCGTTTAAATCATCACCTTTTAATTTTTGCAAAAAAAATCTTCACCTTTCATTCTTTCTCAATTTCATCCCTCCGATCGTTTTCCTCAATTTTGTTGTTGATGTGGAAGGTGGTAAATCTTACATGGCAAATCGGCGGCAAGAATGAAACGACGTAGTTTAAATAAGGCCAAAACATCGTCGTTTTGCTGCAAACAAACACTTATATCTAGGGTCTAGACATCGTTCATTATCTCCTGGTTATCCATAGAGTTCGAGGGCTTCATTACTGTACGATTTCCACCTTTGCAAAACCTCTGAGGTTCGGAATTTGATGTATTCATTGAGCCCGTGTGCAAAGACGAAGAAGCCATGAACGATTGAAACGTGAAATATACAAAGGGGTTAAGAGGGAAAGAGAGAGAACCCCAAAAATTGAACTTCAATTTTTGTACGATGTCTAGATCCTAAATATAAGTGTTTGTCTGCATCAAACGACGACGTTTTGGCCTTACTTAAACTATGTCGTTTCATTCTTGCCGCTGATTTGCCATGCAAGATTTACCATCTTTCACATCAGCAACAAAATTAGGAAAAAAGACCGAGAAAGAATGATTTTTTTCACAAAAATTAAAAGGTGGGGATTTAAACGAGAATTTTATAAAAGATGGGATATTTTTTTACAATTTAACATAATCTTTATAATCGAATGTGTAAAAGTATAAATAAAATATTATATGGTAAAGGATATATAACTAAATGCAATAAAAGAAAAGAAAAAACTAAAAAAAAAGGTAGAACAATGAATAGTATTGCTCTTATAGTACAACAATACTCTACTATTAATTTTTCTACAGTACATCAGAAAACTGTATATTATAAAGCTAAGTCTTATAATAGAGTAAGGGTTGGAGATGTTGTAAATCATGCGGAGAAATTGAAAAATCGTAAAATTGTGTGCACGTGTTAGCCTGTGGACCATGAGAATTTGGGGGGGGGGGGGGGGGGGGGCCCGCACCCGTTGCGCGCACTCTCTCTCACAACAAGTAGTAACAGGTTGTAATTTTGTGGAGGAATGTTAGGCTTTATTTCATGTGACAATATCTTGAGGTTGTGTGTGCGCAGAGATTTTCTCATGTCCTTTTGTACATTTTGCAATTCAATGCTATTTAATTGGTAAAAGCATCCCTCTTTATCATAACATCAATAACCTTGGGATTGGATTTGAGGGTTGCAAGATGATGTCGATGGCTATTTTGTTTAGATCGATCTCATCATTTCTACATAAAATATTGAACTATACTCCAACTATCCCACTTACTAGTTATTTACTTGCTACTTAGTGAAAAATATATCATAGTCACGGCTTCACAAACGTATCCTAATAAATTACACACACATCTTTCTAATTAAAATACCATTTGCAAACCCCGACCCATTTGCATTCTCAGTTCTCAATGATCATATATGGTTCATGCCATTTAATAATCTTATAAATCAATCACATTCTATTATAGATCGAACCTTCCAAACTATAATAATTTTAAATGTTTCTTCTGTATGTACATTAGTGCATTTATTTTCATGACTTAGGCCAAATGTAAATGTTGGCGATGGGGCTGGGCGCTGGGGACATAATCTCAGACTAGATATGCTGTTTCTTTCAAAAAAGTGACGCCAAATAATTCATTGTTTATTTATCACGTGGAATACGTGGAAGCTTGCAAGTATATTTTGAAAATGTTTAGGGCACCTCCAACAGTGCGGGTGAAGGAAGAGCGAAGGAATGATGGCCTGCCCGTGACGAGGGCTATCGCCGTTGGAGGAGCGGCGGGAGGGCGCGGCGGATGGCGCCCTGGCACTGTAAAGCTCGGGGGTGAGGCGGCTGTGGTAGAGGGGAGGAGGGATCCTCCCATTTTGTGATAACTTTTTTTTTTAATCTGAAATAAATAAAAAAAAATTAATAAAAAATGCAGTAAAGTTAACGGTAAGAAATGACTAATTTTTTTTTTTTTTTACCTATGGATACATTTCATTTATCCCTCAAACATCCACACCTTTGCTATTTCTTCATTCTCATTTCTACATTCCAAATAAATTGTCTTGTAATTTTATTTGTTTTTAAAAAATGGGAGCGATAAGTGGTACAACCAAAATTACATACAAAACCCTCGTCCCTCTTCCTAATCGCCCAATCCAATTCCCTCACGATAATTATTCACCGGCAATAGTCCGTCGTTTTCATCCCATCAAGGTACTGGATATCGGCAGTACTCCTCGCCTTATGGATTTGGGCAGTACTCGCAATCACCGAGCATCAGCCACTTCAGTCCTTCGCCGCCGCCGTCGGGTCCATTCCAGCAATTCTCGTTGCCGCATGGTGGCTACCAATCTTTCCAGACACCGCCGTCTGCATATCGCCAGTTTAGAAGAATCAACCTCAATGACGACGACGACGATGTCTCTGAGGATGAAGAAGAGGGCGAGGAAAATGAGGAGGCCGAGGAGGAGCCGGAGCCGGAACTACGTCGCAGAAAGGGAAAGGCAACGGCTAAGGAAAAGGCACCGGCCAAGGAAAAGGCACCGGCCAAGGGCAAGGAAAAGGCCCAAGCAATGAACCACGGAGTTCGAAGTGGCAACTACACGCCGGATGAAGTTGAGTGGATTGCCAAGTGCTATGTTGATATCGGCCTTGATGCGGTAAATTCAAACTATCAAAAGCTCGATAAATTTTGGGAGAGATTAGCCGAGAAATTCAACGAGTTCATAGCTCCTCAACAACCTCGTAGTGTAGAAGCCATTTGGTCGGCGTGGAAACGCGCCAAGACCGAAATTACTAAATTCAACGAGGAATATATCAACTTCGAGAGAGAAAATGCTAGTGGGCGGAGCGACCTCAACCTCTACAAGCTAGCCGCCGATGCTTATCATACAACCCATGGGAAACATTTCATCCATCGGAAGGCGTGGGAGGTCGTGAAGGATATTCTCACATTCTGCAATCCGGATGCCAAGACCCAATCGAAGCGCTCCAAGACTAGTGCAGATGGTGGCTACACAAGTCATTCCAGCAACTTCACGTCTGCAAACCAGGCCTCGTCGATGCTAACCTGCCCGACCGGCATAAAGGCAACGAAGAAGGGAAAGGGAAAGGGAAAAGTCAATCCAAAGGTGGAGGCCGTGCAAAAAATCGGCGGCATCGAGCAACATATGGGCCAAATTGTGTCTACTAATGGTTTTAAGCAGGCCTACGATATCTACACGAGGAAAACAAGCGATATGGAGCCGGAACAATTGAGGCGCCACCGTGAAGTGTGCGCATTTCTCAAGCAAAAATACGAGTTTCCGAATATTGACATGTAATTTTTATTACTTTTCAGTTTTAAATTATCAATATTTAATTTTTAGTTTTTAATTTGTATCAATTGTATTGTAATTTTTCAATGTTTCAATACAATTTCGTATTTTATTATTCTTATTGCTATTTTAAAATAAAAAAGTAGAATTAAAAAAAAATTAAAAATCAATCATTGAATAGTCATAGGGGGTAGGGCTTTACCATAGTGAAAATTTCACCCTAGGGCTATCAATCATTGGGACCCCACCAAAATACCCATCACCCTAGGGCTTCGGAGCCCACTGTTGTGAATGCTCTTATGGTCTCTTGTAGGAGTATTCATGTAATTAAATATCTCAAATTCAAATATACAAGTATTTTATAGATGCGAGTCAATTACACAAATTAAGTTATTTTTAGTGAAAATTACTTATTTATGTATTTCGCAGACTATTGAACATATATGAGAGTTATCTGATGCACACTTTGTACAATTATTTTGCATTACTCTCATCTTTAAACAACTAAATTTTGAGAATGCGAATGCACGAGAAGGAGAAATCAATATAAATAATGAAAATTGAACCAAAAAGCAAGAGAATATGAGAGATAATTACGAAGCTGGCAAATGAAAAATATTCCCAATCTTAATTCACGAAAAGAAAGGCCTATATTTACGTGGTTTTCAATCTTAGGTGATGGTTGGTACACATGAATTGAATGAAGTGAGAATTGAATGACTTCGGTAATAGAATGAAAATGTGAATGGAATGGAATGAATAATGATATTCTTGGTATACACAAGGAATGTAGTTATTTTTTTAATTAATTTTTCATAATTAATATAATTAGTTTAATAATAATTATAATATTAAATAAATAAATAAATATTATTTTAACATTATTTATTATTTTTATAATTGAAATGTATAATAATATTAATAATAGTAATAATAATATTTTTTTGCTAACTACAATAATAACAATGATAATATATAATAATTAAAATAACAAATATTATTTATTATTGATTTAATATTATTATAATACCCTTAATAGTTAATTAGTATAATAATCTTAATATTATTAAAATTATAATTCAATAATATTAATATTATTTAAGTATAATTAAATAATATTAATATTATTATTATTATTTAATATAATATTAATATTATTTAATTATAATCATTAGAATTATTTTTTAATAATAATAATAATAATAATAAAGTTCATTCTAAATTATTTTTTTCAATAATTTTTGCAGGATATTACACAAAAATATACTGACTTGAACAATCATTGCACTGCAATTACTTTCGTCATAAAAAAAAAAAATCATCGAGGGGCAATAGAGCCTGGGATGGAAATTATGATGCGAATCTCAGAAAATACTAGTATTCATCACTCCATTATTTAACAATTCCAAATATATATATATAACTATTTTTTCCAGGAAAAAGGGCGTACGTTTTTAGAGCAGATAGTCATGCGATAGCCAAACTGGAGGGGCCCATTATTTAATCTAAGAGACTGAATAATTGGAAAATTTGTAAACGACAATTGTGTTCAGATAAGACTTGTTTTGGCCCTTTTTGTGATTCTAGGGTTTTCATATGGTTTGTACTAATATTTTCGAATGAAGCAGCAAATGTAAATCGTGGCCGAATTCTCGACATACGAATATTACTAGATTTTTACTTGGTTTTCTTTTGGGTACACGCCTACAAATTTATTTCTTTTTCATTTTTTTTTTCACGTGGGTATTAATTATCAAGCATTAATCACAAGTACAATCTTGGTACCAAACAATTAGATAAATAGTTGAAATAAATATTGTATCAAACGAAAAAAATATCTCCTCATAAATCATGTATGCTTTCACTATTTGTATTATAAAAAGGCATTTGTTTTTAGACATGGGAAAGAGACTAATTTGGGATCAAATCCACGATATTTTTCACCACCCTTATATCATTAAACTAATTAATTCTGAGATTTGTTGGATTAATAGTAATCATACTTCTTTTTAATACACTTAACCATTACTTAAATCATTCATAATGGTTAATTGGATTCGATATATACGCATTACCACCACGATCGTAGATATCTCGATCGATCGGTTCCCAACGTGGTCTCACTGATTCAGCAAAAGTCAAGTATGAAACCAAAAAAATTAGAAACAAAAATCATCATCTTCATATATAATATAGGGTAATGATAAACGGACAACTGTTGTCCGGACAACTAATCGGTTTTAAGCTTGAAAATCGGTCCAATCAATATTATTTAAAATCGCCGGTTTTTATTTTATTTTATTGTTTTACTATTGTATCTCTTAATTAAGGTCGAACGAAAGGTTATGCTAAAATCGATTAAAATATAATTTATAATCAATTAATAAAATTATTTACAAAAAAGAAAATGATGGGTGTAATAAATTGGTTGGACTGGTTTTCAAGAAGAAAAAAATTGGAGATTTTAAATAATATTAGTTGGATCGATTTTCAAGCCTAAAATCAGTAGTTATCCGGACAACAATTGTCCGTTTGTCATTATTGTATAATATATCCTTCAATATGTGTGTATGCATATGCTAAACATTTGTGGCTATAATGCTTAATTGAAACACAATTACTAACTAACAGCTCAAATAGTTTCCCACTCTTAGGTCATCTCCAACTAATAAATCCGTAACTCCACATGAAATGATTTTCAAACTCAAGCTCAAAAGAATAGAGTAATATTAGTCATCATTTCACTTTGAACATTGGAGTAATAAAATATAAAATATTATTCACAGTAATTAAATTATAGTCAATTCAGTTTCGAAAAAAGGGCAAATGACTTTTAAACTTTAAAATTTTGTCATTATCTTATTTTGCAACTCAGAAAAAACAATCTGTCTCAGAATATTTAAATTTTCAGTTCGGTCTGATTTTGCAATTCTAGTCCAATTTTTTCAAATATATAATGACACGATGACCTGAAAAATTTTACTATATGGCAATTTCGTCCGGCTAACAAAACGATTTCCTTTTAATTTATCCTACATGAACGATGTCATTTTGCAAAAAAAAAAAAAAATAAATAAAATCTTCCCCTATCTCTATCTCCTCTCTCTACCCTCTCTATAGTAACAGCCCTACGGTCCCTTTGAGGATGACCTAGTGGTAAAAATGGGAGTCTGAGGCTGAAAGGTCTCAGGGTCGAGCCTATCACATTTGTACTTGAAAAGTGTGGTTTACCTGCCCTGTGTGGTTTGCAGGCTACTTCACAAGGGACGTGGATTTACTCAGTGCGCACCGAAAGTAGCGTTCCCACGACATAAAAAAAAAAAAACTACTGCACAAGGGACGGGGATTTACCCAGTATGCACCGAAAGTAGCGGCTGCAGGTTCCCACGATGTCAAAAAAAGAAAAAAAAGAAAAGAAAAAATATATATATATAAACAACCCCACGCAACTACCGCCCCCCATTACCACCGCCTGTCACCACCATCACTAGCAGTGCCTACCACAGTCCTTGGCAGCTCAATGGAAAATCCAATTTAATCAAGGGTTTGAACTTAAAAAAATGAACGACAGCAAATATGGTCGTTTTGGAACTTGCCAACGCCTAATCTGATTTGTTAAAAATCTTCGAGGTTTTATTGAATTTAAATCCTAATTGAATTTTGTGACTATCCCCTAATTTCATATTTTAATATTTTCCTCTTTTTTGCTTTGTACTTTTATTTTGTATTTTTATTTACTCAACTTAATATAAAAAATAATATTATTTTAATACCAACTAAGTTATTAATTTTCCATGTCATCGATATTTCAAATTTAATTTCGCCGGAAACCGATGCAGGTTGCAAAATGAGATGGAATAAAAAAGTTCGGTTATTATGAGGCAGTTTTTTTTTTTCCGGATTGCTAAAAAAGAGAAAACTTTAAACAAATCGAATGAAGTTCAATTTCCAATTTTCCTAATGAGATTTCAATGTTCAGACTATTATTGAACAATCAATGTAGTTTATCCGGTACACACACCTCAAGTAGCGGCAACCATTTTAGCTCGTCATAGAAGTAAATATGCTATTGTGGTTGAATATATGTTGTCATTCGCAAACCTCAGGTCAATATTTCTCAGTTGTAACAAATCCACAGCACAATTAAATTAAACAGAATGGATTTATGCGAAATAATATTGTTGGTACTTTTTTTTTTGAAAAGTATATTGTTGGTATTTTTAAAGCTTATTCATTTAAACAGTAATGCACATTGATTCTTCACAATCTTGACATGAAAAAGAAACAAATTAATGTACCAAGATTGTAATTAAGTTAGAAGCTAGGGAATTACATGTGTAATTAATGAAATAAATAGTTTTACGCTGCAAGAAGTAATGTCCCAAAAATAGATCTGGCGTCGCTGCTAACGATGATGATGGCACAATGAGATTGTCGACTAAGGCTGACTCATTACTCATCATACTCACATGAATGCATGTGGGCAAAAAGAGCATGTGATCATATGGAGAACTATATTATACTATGTGAACTTATAAATTTCTCTCTCTCTCTCTCTCTCTCTCTCTCTCTCTCTCACACACACACACACACACACACACATTATATTCATCCCTATCTAAGATGAACCTTCAAATAGAGAAGACAAAAATATACACAATAATGTGGTCCTTGATCATCCAACTTTGATCAATATGATAAACCTTGTCTTAGCTCAAAACCCTTACAATTGATGGCGACCACACTCCTCATTCACACCTCAATCCCCAAAAATTGACAATTAATATACATCGATCGTTTCTTGTGTCTTCTACAAACACTATCTAACTAATTAATATGAGAGGAATGTATCATGCGTGCATCCTCCCATACTTTTAACAACCTCAATTGTTCCATCACTACCAATTTTATTTTGTTATAATTAATTAGATATAGTATATGAATTGGAAAACATACATGGGACGAATTAAGGTCAAGAGTCTTAGTAATCACGCAAATGCAATGATATGATTACTTGAAGCAAAATTAAAGAGAATTAGATGTAACAACACTAATCAAGAGATATGGGGAAGTGGGAAAGAAGAAAATTAAGAGGGTTTAAGTGTTGTTCGGAGCGGATGAAGCAATAATCATAGAGCATAAAAGTTACTCCATCCATTCGCGATTTTTTTTTTCTTTATTTCTGTTTCTTGATTTTGGTCCATCCACAAAAAAATGCACACTTTCTTTCTAGTGATATTCACACAATTCAACTAATTTTAACCCTTTATTTAACCATTATTTACACATTTTTCTATTATTGAACCCACCACACAAACAACAGGTGGAACTCTTGTTTCGCTCTAAATACACTCACTTCATTGATTAAACTCATCCAAACGTGTATATTTCCGTGGACGGAGAAATTAATAATGACCAAAGTTTAAATAGACATCGGCTCACACGTCGTGTCATAATTTTTTTTTTTTGATGTGTGTGTGTGGAGTGGGGGTGGGGGTTTGAATGGGTTACCCATCCCTCCTCACTCACCCTCACAGTATGACAGGCCAATTTTGTAGCAGAATTAGGCTGTTTTTTTGGCGGAATTTGCCCTACTTTTTAAACTCTGGGGTTTTTCCTGTTACCCCGACCCCCCAAAGCCCCCAACCCCCCTCTCCTTTATTCACTACATGCATGCATTCTCAAATTGCCCCTCTCTCTCTCTCTCACACACGATAATATTCATAACTATAAAAGTTGAGATGTTAATTACATCATTCTCATTTTTTGGTGTGCTATATACTACTCTCGTAATAACCGCAGTGTGTTTGTTCATTCCTAACCTGGATATAACTTTTTTTTAATCAAAATTAACAGTGGTCTTCAATAGCAAAAAAGTGCCTTGCTATTAGAAAATATAATGATCAAGTTATCATAAATCAGACTAAGAATTATATCATGTCTTTTTTTGAGCAGAAAGAATTATATCATGTCGTACTAACAACTATCATCATTTTGGAATTTTGTTATAGACAGCATTTCAACTGGCTTTCTACTTTATTTTTAGTTTTATGAAAGGAAATTTATGGCCACTATTTTATTTTTATTTTCCATCATACATATTCTAACATATTTGACTCCGTTATATATATAGTAATAGTATAATGTAGTTTTTGTTACCTCATAAATAATCTTCTTGTTTTTTGAATAAAATTAAGTATTAGACAATAATGCTACAATTTATTTTGAATATTGAGTAGAAAACAGAAAGATTCAGCCGTCTAACTTGCTACCGCAGCCATGCCAAACTTAAGGTCCACTTCACTAAATGTTAAATATGAGTTAGATTACACAAATCGTTAAAAATGTTAAATATTGATTCAAATTGATTATAAGCACAAACATCGATTTAAAAATGAGTTAGATTACACAAATCGTTAATCCAAAATTAATTACTTTTAATAGTCAGTGCTTCTTGACGTGACTCGCAAATGCACTATATCCACTAATTTGATCACCTATTTATTATCTATTGCTATAATAAGGTTAAGTTAAGTCGACCTAATAATTAAAAAAATAAGATAGAAAAAATTATAAAAAGAATAGCCATTAGTAATTGAAGACGTAGTGGGAATCAAATGAAATGGCACATGACATTATAAAAACAAAAATATGAGTTGGCATGTCACAATTCATAAAGCGGCCAATGAATAAATAAATTCTAAATTGAAGTCAAAGAAAATTAAAAAAGAAATAAGGGAGTATAGGCTAAGAGAGGCAAATTTACACAGATAAAAAATACATGAATATTTAGACCTTAATTATTAACATAGGCTTTAAATTTCAAAAAAATTAACCCCAAAAATAATTAAAACAAGAAAAATAAACACCTAAGACGAACTAAAATACTAATCGGAGTCGCCGCTCCCGCCGCCGGCGGAGGCGGCTACGGCCGAGCCGGCGCCATTCAGAAGGCCGGTCAGAAAAGTCATAGCTTTGACTTGCATTTCCAAAGCCGCAATATAATCGGTGGTTTCTTCAAGAAGATTGGGCAGCGACGCCTTCCGGCAACCGGGGACCAATCGGCTCAAGACCTTAACTTTCTTCTGAACCGGCGGAAGTTTTTTCTGCGACGCCGGTTTTCTCTGGCGGTGTTTTCCGGCAGCCGGTTTAGCAGCCTTTTTGTGCTTTTTATTGATTTGAGCGAGGCGGAGGCTGAGGCGATTGGTCAGGATAGCTCTGCTCCATCGCGTCCTTCCCCGGGCGGAGAAGGCTAGCACCCGGTCGGCGGCGTCGCGGATGGCGTGGCCGGTGGCGTCGGCGGAATCGGGGCGGCGGAGGTGGCGGAGGGCGTCGACGAGCTTCGATGAATAGATGTGCTGCTCCGATTGGGTCCGCCACCGCGTTTGACCCGTTTCCGCGGGGATCCGCGCGTGGGAATCCGGGTCAATTTTGCGACGCTTCCGCGAATTGGTGTCGGGATTTGCGAGAGACGACGATGATTCCGCCATTGGAGGAAAAAGTCAACTGCAAAAACTGCGGCTCGAAAATCAGTGATTGACAAACAAACGGATTTCGAATACATCAAAATCAAATCATTGCAGCCGGTAATTAAATCAATCGCGCAAAATATCAAAATACGGTACCTGATCGTAGGAGAAGACAGCCGTCCGGCGAAGGGATATTATAGAGAGAGAAATTGGATTGGAAAAGAGATAGAGAGAGAGAGAGAGAGTTGGAGATTTTGGGAACTGAGAGAGAGATGTTTATTTATTTGGGATTACATGTGAAGGGGAGAGAGATGCAGAGAAGATGAGAAATTGAATTGGAGAAAAGGGGAGTAGTGGAGCACTACTTGAGAGAGAGAGAGAGAGAGAGAGGGGAAACGACAACACACGCGTCTTTTGTCTATTAATCAATTTATTGCGCTGCCACATTACTCTTTTTCCCTCTCTACTTTCCATGTGCTCAACCCAGATAGGTATTATTATTATTATTATTATTATTATTATTATTATTAACAGCATTTTCTATTAAATAATATTCTAAAATGTTTAAATAATTTCTACTTAAGTTTTCAAATTCTTTCAAGGTACAACTTAGACCTGACCCCATTCCAATGTTTTAAAAATCGGATCCGACCGGCCGGTTCAACCGGTTGAATCGGAAATCGGTCGGTTTGACTCACTGAACCGGGTGTGGGAAAATCGGGATCAAACCGATGGAACCGGTAAAAAACGGACAAAATCGGATAAAATCTGATGGTTCATAGAACCGGAAAAACCGTCCTATTCGGAAATTTTAATTAAAAATAGGATGTTGGTGTTGAGTATCGAACCCAATTGCCTCTAGGATGTAATATTAGGCTTCTACCATCTGATCTATTGTCACAACTATTCATTTCTTGAACTAATTTATTCTTACATTCGATTTTATTGCTATAATAATATATAAAACACACCTTAGAAATATTGAAAATTAAAATATACAATATTATATATATTTTAATGTGTACTTAGTGTGAAACAATAATTAAATTTTATACTATATTATTTATTAATTATTTAAACAGTTCAATTATGATTAAACCGAATAAACCGATTGAACCATGACCCAGAGGTCTTACCAGTTCGACCTCTGGTCCGATTTTTAAAACATTGCTGCATATACAAACATTGTGTAGGACACAATAGAATAGACAAAGAACAGATGATGTAAATATGAAGCATTTAATTTTTGTTAAAGAATAGTGCAGGTGTTTAATAATTTAATAATAAATGTGACGTTGAGAAAACCATAAAGTTTTGGCAAGACAGATTTATATATCTCACCTATATGTTCATGTCAAAATTGTAGATGAGATAGTTCAACGAATTTACGTATCTCTAACAAAAACGACTTCATTTGTTTCTTAAAACATACACAACATCCTATTTATTTTGTTAAACCAATTTTAATTGTAATTAACATCTACTATAATCACTGTAATTTAAATTCAACATTCAATCTTTCTAAAGAATTATATTCACTATTAAGTTATCGTTATGCCATCATAAACATCAAAATCCTTAACTATTGTATGAAAAGTTAAATACTGTAATTAATTTCTGTAAACTTTCCCCCTCACAGAAAAAATAAATAAATATTGAAGCTACAAATATTGAGGTAAACACCCTTAAAATGATTCCACCAATAAGTTTCCAGATGTGTTTCGCTAACTCTCTCTCAAATATTTTTATTTATTAGTGGTAGGTTTCTTATTTTCTCGCCAATTTTGAGGAATATTCTATTGCTGTTGGGCTATAGATGGCAAAATGGACCAAACTTGTAGGATTTCAAAGGTAAATTATTAGCATAAAGAATCATATTATATACTACTATGTAACATATTAACTATAAGTACTATTTCAAAAAGGAAAATGATTTTAAGACATAATATTCTAGACACAATGGGGCTAATTTAGTCTAATTATTTTTTATATTATTTTTTAATTAATTTAGTAATTTAATTGAATATTGGTGAGTACCCTATAGCCCTTAGAACTAATTAAGGAATTGATTATGATTTGATTTGTATCCATAATAAAAATAAATCATAAATGTGGTAAAAGAAATCATTATGGAAATATATCATATATATGAAAAAAAATGGTATATTATAAATATGGAAAAAAGTAATTTCGAAAATAATCTATAAATAATAAAAATAAAATATAAAATTAGATCAAGAATAGAATATTTTTTTCCCAAGCTGTCAACAACAACAACAACAACAACAACAACAACAACAATAATAATAATAATAATAATAATAATAATAATAATAAAGCACAATATTATTGAATAAAATATACATATAGTTATATATAATTATAGGGTCATTAAATATATATTTTTGAATTTATAGTATTATTTCAAATAAAATATAGTGTATTATATTAAATTATAATTTTTCCCATTTAACAAAATATATAAATATATAAAAAAACATTGATTAACATAAGATGGAAAAAATATTATGAGAAATTATAAATTCAAGATTGTCATTAATAATTCATTTAATTTAACATTCCACGTGCTTATCAATAAATAGAAATCATACAAAAAAAATGAATCGAGATTGTCATGTCACATAATTTAAATTTCAAGATTGACACAAAGTCTTAGATCAATTTTTTTTTAAAGAGTCGAGATTCCTAAAAAAAATTATCCCTAAACCCTAAACCCTAAACCCTAATGGGACGGGTTTGAGAAATATTAAATGGTTTTGGGACGGATTTGGATCGAAACATGCAAACCCGTCACGGGTTTGGGTCGGATTTGGGCAATTACCTCCGGGTACCCGCTACCCAAATCCATTTATATATATAAGATAAAATATATTATTATATGTATAATTTATTATATAATTATAAATATTAGTAGATTTAGGGTTTTATGATTTTCTTAACCCACACACACATCAGTAAGAGTCAAGTCTTTAATGTTTCTCCTCTACTTTTGTAACTCTACTTTCGAAATATGACGACACAACGACAACGTAACATCCATAATCCATACTTCTAGTTATGTTTTAAGATTTTGTAAGTTCGTAGTGCTTTGCTTTGAGATTAATTTTAGTGAAATTTTCTGCTGATGTTTATGTTTTAATCATATTTATAATATTTTGTTATTTGATGTTTACTTTTTAGTATTCGGGTTTTTTGTGGGTAATAAACGGGTATTAAGTAACGGGTTCGGGTCGGGTATTGTTTTAAAATTATTTTTTAATCGAGTTTGGGACTGATTTAGATATTGAAAATTTTCATGGGTTTGAATTTGTGAAATGCTTAATGGGTCCCCGACCCATTGCCATTTATATCATGAGTTTGTTTAGTTGTTTTGGGCTGGTGTATAAAGTCCATAATTTACTAGTCCGGGCCTTGGTCAATGCGAATAATAAACTCATATGAGTAGCGGGAAATGGTCATTACTTATCTCTTTATCTTTTATGACTGAGATTGTGTATATACATACAATATTGATTTTCGATTTCCGGACATACCAAGCATCGCAGTGAGAATGAACACATGAATGATTTTCCACATAAAATTATGAAATTGGGGATAGTACACAAACTACAATTTTTTATTAGAGTTTCTGCAGAAACCATATTACAATCAAATTGAAACTCACGTTACACTATATAGAATCAACGTTGTCGATTTTCATTTGGCCACGGCGATTTCACTTCGGTCATAATTTCATCGGATAAAATTTTGATAAAAATTAATAGTTCGTGCATTTAGGCATCAAATTTATAGTTTACGAAAAAAAAAATATTGTTTTATTTGATTTGCCGTGATTAATGAATTCGATTTTTTTTTCAAAATTTATGAATTTTACACTAAATTAACCCGTGTTTTTTTTTTGGGTAAATTAACCCATCGTAAGATTGTATATAGTATCTTATATGGTTCGAATAAAAATATTTTACATATGGAGAAAACTAGTCCGAGCATACAAAAAATTAGTAACTCCAGACCAGGGGGCGGAGGTAGCACCCCGGCACCCTCAGCGATCGCTAGGGCAATTCTTTTTTTTTTTTTATAAGTATATTTAGGTTGAATTTTTTATATTTTTCCCCACTTTTATATGTATAATTGTATGTTTACCCGTCCAAATTTTATGACCAAGTACATAAATATAATCTTGTCCAGCCATTTTTAAAATCCTAGCTCCGCCATTGCTCCATACTAGTTTATGTGTATGGTCAAAATGTTCTCATTATTGCTATAAAACTACATTATTTTTTCTTTTTCCGTTTCTTTTATTAACCCCTCTCCTTTTTAGATAGATTTTTTTTTTTTTTTTGTTTTCCTCTTTTTTGTAATTTTCTTTTATTCTATTTTAATAATAATCTTAAATTAAGAAGCGAATTATACAACAAAGTTTACCAACGTAAAGTTGAACTCTGTTATAGCTTAACTAAAAAAAATTTGCACAAATTTATTCAAACTTTGATCATATACAATAATTTACTAATTACACAAATCCTACAAAAAAAATCAAACCCTTTTCCTTTTTTATATAAATATAGTTTTGTTTGAAATGTAAAGCACTCATTTAAATTAAATAAAGGGTAATGATATTCGGCCACACGAGTTAAAAATGGTAATATAGGTTTTTAAAATGGAAATATACCCTAATTTGGAAGCATAAACCTTAAAGGGGAAATGTGATTATTTTCAATTTTATAGTCAACTTTCCTTTTTTTACGCTTGTGGCTGGCCACAGTGTGACCGGATATCTTTATTCTTAAATAAAATACGGTGAAACAATGTTTTTTCAGAGAGGTTGAAATAATTGGATTGGACAAGATTGCCTGAAGCAAATTGCATATCTTTTTAGTTGTAGAAAAATTAACCCCTATTTTTATTTCAACATATCAAAGCATTATTATCATTTTAGCGGGAAACGACAGTCTCTTTAAAGCAGATATTCATCAGAAATTTAAAATGTTAAATTTGTTACAATTCAAAATGTGATGTACGATTGAAAGGTAAAAAAAATCATGTCGGAACGTAAAAAAAATAGTAGTAATTCATTTTACACTTATCACTTTGCGAAAATATGGAAATAAAAACATATGGTTCCCATGTCAACTTGTCGTGTCTTGCAAGGCCAAACATCCTAATGAGAGTAATATATATTGTATTTTTTAAATTTCTCTATAAAGAATTCCCCAAGTTGGTGTGAAAAAATATATAATACCCATGTGATTAAGTAATGAAATTTAATAAATAAATAAAAATAGAAGTAAAGTAAAGTAGATTGGTCGTTCAGTTATTGGGTGGGGCTTAGAGAATGGGGCCACAGAATTTGTTTGTGTAGTGAGCAATGATTAGTGGGTTGTTTGTGAACAAATACAAATCAATATAAAAGTGTTGAAAAGAAAATGAAAGCATGTGGTTGTTTTCATGCCACTTTCTATCGTTTCTTGCCTTCTTTCTCCCTCTTTTTTCTTTCCACTATCTTTCAGTTACGTTTTTCTTGATGACATATACTCCCTCCATCCATTAATTCTGTACCTACTTATTCTATTTTATCTATTCATTAATTTTGTATCTATTTGTATAAAAGTACTCATCTACCATTATTAATTCATATTATTTTCTACTCTTTGTCACTTGGAGCCACACCTTTATTCCACTAACTATCACTTTATCACTACCTTTTTCATTATGGGCCCACCACTAACAACCTTTATTCCACTAACTACTACTTTATCACTACCCCTAAAAAACAACATTATCCCACCAACTCCACTTTATCAGCTTTTCTTAAACTCCGTGTCAGCACTAAATGGGTACAGAATTAATGGATGGAGGGAGTACAAAATTAAAAATTGATGCCTAATTTGAATTTCATTTATTTATATTTATATGTTTTCCAAACAAAGTCTAATTTTCAACATCATGCAATATCGAGGTCACCATTAATCTAGAAAAATATATATATCGAAGAAAATGGTGATAAACTTTTGCGGGAGTTGGTTATATTTTACAGTATAAGCTTTTAATCCGAATTTTAAAAATCAAATGACCATAAAAATACCATGTAGAAGCGAATTTTCAATACTAAAATGTTGTTTTCGCGCATTAGAGTTCTCAAATGTAAATGTGGATCCAATTTTAAATTGATATTTAAACAACAGTTATCCGGACAACGTTGGCATATTCGTAATTAAATATTCTTTTAATTTTTTAAAATAATTAATATAATTAGTGTTTTGTCTATAACATCATTTTCCACTTAATTGTATGCTAATTTCTAATTTTAATTAAAATAAATTAATATCATGCACAATTTTTTGAAAATTCAAAATATTAATTAAATTTAAAGATTAACATATAATTAGGTGGGAAATGGTATTATAGACAAAATACTAATTATATTAATTATTAAAAAAAAATAAAAGACTATTTAATTATGAATATTAAACTGTTGTCCAAATGTCTTTATTCATTTAAAAATGAGACATTAGCATATTTGGTAATTGCATACAAGTCAATTATGATTTCAAAAATGAAAAATGCATTCGTATGCCCTTATAATATGACTTAGAAGGTGTTTGGCTTAGCTTAAAAGCTCCTCAAAATAACTTCTAAGCTCCTAATTTCTTAGTAATGAATAACTTTTAAGTTGTTTTAAAGAGCTTAAAAGCTTAGCCAAACACCCTCTTAGCGATTGTTTTAGCGTGACGTCCAATCATTATATTACTAAAAAGAAAATGATTCTTACTTTAAAAAAATCCTACGTGGCACTCCTTATATTCTTCCATTCATATTTATCTAAATTCTCAAATTTTTGAATTTTTAAATGTAAAATAATAGATTTTAAATATCTATACTAAAATCTTGTGTCCACATCGGTTTCTCAATCAAACTTCACCTATTGAAAAGCCTATAAATACCTAGAAACAATGTGTATTTTCTCATCTTTTGTTCCACCAGTTTTATTTGGCCAATTTATTTATTAATCGGCCGAATAAATAACTATATTTTATAGTTTAATTTAATTTAATTTGGTCAATTTATTAATTGGCCGAATAGATAATTACTTTTTGTAGGAGTTTTATTTGGCCAATTTATTTATTAATCGGCCGAATAAATAACTGCTATATTTTTATAGTTTAATTTAATTTAATTTAGTCAATTTATTAATTGATCGAATAGATAATTATTTTTATTAGGGAACCAATTTATTAGTTGACAGAATAAATGGTTCCAAAATAGTTTGGATGATTTATTGGTTGACTTTATTAAATTTGGAAATAGTCTAATATTTTTTTTTTATTTAATTTGATAAAAAAATAAGTAATTTCTAATTTGTCAATTAATTAGGTAGACGGACCAATTTTCAACTGACGGGTACCTCAACTCGGGATCCCACGTGACACATTTTCATTCTTTATTCTTATTAATTTTAAAATTTTCATTTTATTCATTTTTTTCATGTATTTTCTAAAATCTAGAATCGTCATAAATTGTGCATTTATAAATCAAAATCGTGTTCAACGGGTCAATTCTGACTCGGAACCGTGACGGTAGACGAGCCAATTTCCAACCGACACTCGAGAATTTTTTCATTTTATGTTTTTTCTCCCATGTATTTTCTAAAATCTATAATCGTCAACCATGAAATAATTTTTACGTTATTTGTAGTTGGGTTTTCAGTTTTGCATAATTTATAATTTTAATTAACGAATATTACTATACGATTAAGGACGATAACGAATAGTACAATCATTATTTTTATTAATTTTTTTATCTAAATAAATTTTATAAATTACGCACTTATAAACCAGAGTCGTGGTAAACGGGCCAGTTCCGACGTAGAACTGTAGCGGTAGACTAATATACGGATTTTTTTTTTAGAAAGAAACACAAATGATTAATTTTTAATCGGATTTTAAACAAGTACGAGTATATAAATTTCAAACAAGTTTGAATAATCCTAAACACATCATCTCAAATTGTTTGATTAATCGTCTGCATTGGAAAACGTAGAATATGTAGGAAAATTGGCAGAAAAATTACTAACGATTTATCAACGAGTCAATTCCGACCAATAATCGTGCGCGTAGATGGGCCAATTCAGTACTTCCGGGACAATTTTTTTTTAATATATTATATACTTTTGAACTCATAAACTTAAGGATATTTGTGGTCAACTTTTATCTCATAAAATTAAGAATATTTATGGTCAACTTTTATCTTATATCATTGACTAAATAATTTTATTAATCACAATCATTCTACATAAAGTTTTGTAAAAAGAAAAAAACTACCAAGTACATAGTGAAACAATTCTTGAAGTTCTATTCTAAGTTGAAAAAATTATTCTCGTAGCTGGTAATAAAGAAAACGAATGTCATCATTTATTTTTCTATGAATATATTTGGAAGATGATTATTTATATAATACTACAATTTATAATTAATTTTTTATTTATTAAATATTGTGTGAATATTTTTGGAATATAGTTATGTATATATTTAAATATTAATTTTAGGTAAAAAGAAAACAAATGTCATCATTAATTTTTTTGTGAATATATTTGGAAGATGATTATTTATATAATTTAAAATCAGTATTGTAGTCAATAGCCCGGTTCCAGGTCGGAACCGTCGGGGTAGATGAGATGATTGTGAAGCGGTGGTTTAACTTTTTTTTTTCTTTAATCTTGTGTTGAATTCATAATGTGAGGTATTTAAGGTCATTTTTATCTTATAGACAATCTTAACATCTATAGTATTATTCGCTATCTATATATCTATTCTCTCTCTCTCTCTCTCACTACCCGCTCCTTCCCTTGCTCCTTTTTCTTCATAAAAAGCTAAAAAATTCAGCTTAAGAGTCGTTTTCCTTTGAAAGAGAAATATATTTTTGCCCACATCGGTTTTGTAGAAGAACAAAGCTTTAACAATTATCGAAAGTAATGAGAATATATTAGTTATAATTTTTAACAAACATAACTATATGGGTTTGAGACGTAAATATGTGGTAAAATTACTTTTTAATTGAATTTGAGATGTGTTCAAAGGATACAAATTCTAAGCGAGTTTAGTAGATTGTATAATCGAATTATTTAACGCTAAAATAATTAACAAATAATATTTTTTTAATCTATCACATATTAATGCTATTTAATAATTTTATTAATTTTTATAATTTCCCGTCGATTTTCGACGGGCTATATACGCTAGTTAATATATTAATAAAGTATGTGCGGATCATGAGTTTAAGGCAAGATTGGAGTATTAATTTTGATTTTCTTTTAATTAAATTAACCGACATCCGAAATCTCACTAAGCGGCTAAGACGGTGTTTGGTTGAACTTTTAATCTTCTTAAAATAACTTATAAGCTCCTTATCATTAAGGATTTAAGTGTTTATAAGCTGTTTTAATGAGCTTTTAAGCTCAACCAAACACCCTCTAAATCTCATGTACGGTCAATTGATCTTTTTTTTTTTCCACAAGACGGATCAAACAATCGAACAAATACTAATCCAAATAAGTGAATGGTTTGATATTCTACCCGAACTTAAAAATACTTATTGGCTTAGGAGCATT
Source organism: Schizonepeta tenuifolia (assembly GCA_029490685.1). Taxonomy (NCBI): domain Eukaryota; kingdom Viridiplantae; phylum Streptophyta; class Magnoliopsida; order Lamiales; family Lamiaceae; genus Schizonepeta; species Schizonepeta tenuifolia. The sequence goes on along the minus strand of CM055960.1, from coordinate 68,288,785 downwards.
CCCAACATAATTTTTAAAATTTTGCTCCTAAATTTACTTTTAAAATTTGTCATATACTATTTGTAACTCCTATTTCAAAATTACATACAACAGATCTTATATAATTACTTATTTTATAAATATTTTGGGGTCAACTTAAGTTGTGAGATAAAAAAAGATTTAGAAATGTGTAAATTTGAGGAAAAATATAGAGAATGTAAATATTTTGGTGAGACCTATCTAATTTAGAATACCTGCTAGATGAATATTTTAGCACACTTTTTATTATTTTAAGTTAAATTTAAAGTTAAAATTGATTTTAAGCGAACTCTAATACCCTACTCCTAGATGAGGGTGAATATATTAATCCAGATTTTGTACAACGCCAAATGATTGGGACATTATTTGTTAAATAACAAATTTGATAGAACTTGCTTATCCAAACTAACTGCTCTTCTAAAAAACCTAATTACTCGAATTTGATAGGCAAACTGTCCATTTTTGTCTTGTCGCAGTTGTTAAGCCATTGACCTCATAATTCGAGTTTGGAAGTACAGCCACTTTTTTGGAATTTTGTGGTTGGAACATAACTATTAAATCTAATAACAATAACATTGTACAACCATTTTAGTCCAGGACTATTAAGGTGAAAGATACAAAGTGTTTAAAATTGTAAGACCAACAACTTTTGAGTATATAATTATTTTCTTATTTAGAAACGAGCCACTTAATAGGACAATCCAATAAAAAATATGAATCACTCATAATGAAACAGATGAAGTAATATAGTTAGTAGAAGTACTATAACTTCGAAATGGTATTTACATATACATTACTTCATTCAAAACATCTACTTACTTTTCAATACAAAAAGTGATTTTCATTGCACACATCTACCAAATTTTTCTTTAAAACTCGTGCCACAATCTAAAAACTATTTTTTTTTTTTTTTGATATCATGAGAATCTGCAGCCACTACCTTTGGTGTGCACTGGGTAAACCCTCATCCCTTGTGTAGTAGCCTGCAAACCACACAGGACATGTAAACCACACTTTCTAAGTACAGGTATGACAGACTCGATCTATAAAAGCGTTTAATGAGGTTCGAATCTGAAAACTATTATAATTATCATGGAGGGAAGGGTGTTAGGCTGATTGCAGCGGCGAGCTTGCGCGCGTGCTCGCTGCCAAAGCGAGCTCTACGTGGCGCTCGTTGTCCATTGTAGAGCGTGGAGATCGCGAGAAATAGCGTGCTCGCAGTGGGCTCGAAGAAAGAAAATGGAAGAAAAAGGCAAATTATGGTGGGCCCACCTATATTTTAGAGTGCGCTCGCAGCGGGCTCGTCATTGCAGATAAAAATTGGAGAGCATGGAGGGCTCACCCATATGGGTTGCGAGCTCTTACATGGAGCTCGCTGCTGCTGGTAATCTTAGAGAACTAATTTACCCTGGATGGAATATATTTGCTCTTGTATTCTGCAATATTTAAGTACACCACACGTGTATTAATTGAAAGTAAAACAGAGCAATTCATGAATAGAAATTAGCACATGATTGTGTATGGGTTTGGTGTCGGTTTTTATACAACTATTTACATAAAATGTTGATCAAAAGTATTATTCCCACTGTCTATAAAATAATTGTTATTTTTGCCATTTATATTCGTCCACGAAATAGTTGTCATTTTTATTTATAGTAGTAGGGCTCACATAATACAATATACTCCTATTTAATTTTATATTTCTCACTACTTCACTCACATTTATTATAGGACTCTTACTTCACTCACAACAATACACACTATTATCTACTAGTTCCTACTATTTTCTTAAAACACGTACCGTTCACAATGTGGTAACCATTTAATAGACGGAGAAAGCATTTATAAAAAAATATATTTATTTTATTGGACAAAAGATACATGACTCTTGATTTTTGTACAATGATTTTGGAGGGAAGATTTTTGTACAATGATTTATGTATTCTTTGGACAGAAAAAAGTGTTGGCTTAAGCCTTACTCTCTTATTGATGGGTCAAAGATTTCAACACATCAAAACAAATATACAATGACATGTTTGTAAAAAAAAATATTGCTTCTCTGCACCAATTGTTGTCACTTTTATCATTAAGTCTGTCACAAAATAGTTGTCACTTCTATTTATAGTAATAGACTTACATAATATATTATATTTAATTTTATATTTTTTACTATTTTACTCATATTTATTGTAGGACCTTTACTGCACTCACAATAATACTCAGTATTATCCACTATTACTATTATTTTCTTAAACCCGTGTCGTCCACAATGTGGCAACCATTTCGTTGACAGATGGAATAAAAAGAATCTGAAAAAGGGTAATAATAGAGATGGATTAAATCAGTAATGGAGGTTTGTGTGAAACGATATCACAATAAGATAGGTTAAAAATTCGATCAAAAATTATACTTTAACAGTAACAAGTTTTTTAGTCATAATTACAAGTGAGAAATCTCTCACAGTCACTCCCTCCGTCCATGATATATGTACCTACTTACCATAAAAAAGTGTCCACGATATATGTACCGATTTTAATTTTTTTACACTTATACCCTCTTACTTTTTCCTTATTTTCTACCTTTTTTCATTATGGGCCCACCACTAACTATTTTATTCTATCAACTATCACTTTATCCTATATTTACCACGTTATCACTACCTTTTTTCACTATGGACCCACCACTAATTACCCCCCAAATACACCTTTATTCCACCAACTACCACTTTATTAGCTTTCTTAAAACTCGTGCCACCTCCTAAATTGGTACATATATCGGTGACGGAGGGAGTACATATATATGCTACCACTAGTGTCACCCCACACGAAGCAACGGATTACTACTTATATCTACAGTTTGAAATGTAGTTTTTTCTTCTCTCTCTAACACCATTAGTATTATTTTAAAGTGTATATTAATAGTATACTAATCTAGAAGTAATTTTTTTTCATAACATCATCATCAGCCAAGGGCGTCATTGATCTTCCTTTTCCTTCTCGTTTTGCACACTCAATCATCAAAATATAATAAGGATCTTTAGGCTCTATCTCCGATTCCATCACCTCTAA